>JAYKAV010003281.1:249083-320193 GCA_035582835.1 Phoebastria nigripes
AAAAAAAAAAAAAAAAAAAAAAAAAAAAAAAAGCAGCTTTGTTTACAAGCTAGAAGTACTTTTTACTGCATAGAAAAGACCCTTCCGGGTGATGTCTCTGTGAGACATTAGGCAGAGGGAACCAAAGTACCCCAAAGCCATCTTTATATTCTCTTCATCCTGGATTGTTTCAAAGGCCACAGATGACTTCCATTTTACTTCAGGGTTCAGACACATAGAGATTACTCCAGATATAAGGTAAAATAATTTATCTTATATYTGTTATGAACAGAACACACAATTACTTCAGATGCATACTATAGCAGTCTCGTGGCAATTTATCACCACACAGCGAGTCTTCGATCTATCTGGGTCTTTACAAATTACCAGGGGAGTGTCTCTGCAAAAGGACAGTACCTCTCTATCTAACAGACAGGGCTGGGAGGATAAACTACCTAAGGATCATAAGATACTCGAATATTTATCATATTAGGAGTCACATATGTATTAAAAAATTAAGCCTTTTCCTGTTATTTTAGCATTTTGCCTTGCATTGAAGAAAGGGTGAGTAGCAAACTATTTCATCAGTTTGAATATTTTTAGGACTACCAGATAAAATTCTACTGTGTCTGAGCCCCACGCAAATAAAATAGAATCTATGCAAAGAAAATAAATATTTCTTTATCCTCTCTTGCCTAACATTTTAAAAACAGTGTTCAAAAGGAAGCTGCTTCCAGTATTTTTTTTTTAAGGGTAGCCTTAAAGCTGGAAGTAATAAAATATAAAGAACATTTTAGAAAAATGTGTTAAAAATTTAAGCAAGTTTACTGTAAGCTATTTCGGATCTTAAAAAAAAAAATATTAATCTCAGAATTATTCTGTCTTACACTAAACTACGGCAGTTTTCAGGGGAGGCATTTCTGCATATAAGACTTGTCGGGGAAAAAAAAAAGCTAAAATACATCAATTTCTTTAAGAAGTTTGACTCATTTCCACAGGACCAGAAGTTCTTTATATTGTATAGTTAAATAAGTTAAATAAATTAAGTAATACTGCTCTAACAACATTTCTCCATTATACTAACTTACAACTGGTCTTGCAGTTCCACAATGATATATTCCAGCTGTTCCTTCTCCATTTTATGGGCTAGATCCATATCTTCAATTCTTTGTAACAGCAGTTTATTCTGTGAGACAGATTCAGATAGCTGGTTTTCTCTGAGTCGTACCAATTCTTCAAGGTAACCCTGGAAATATAAGTGTTAGAAAGCCTTAAAGAACACACTATCAAAAAAACTTTTCATTATGTATGTTCACATTTTTCTGGTTTAAGATGTATACAGTTCTACTTCGGTTTTGTTGTAGGTTTTTTGTTTTGTTTTGTTTTTTTTAAACAGACTAGTAAATTGACTTAAGATTAGTATGATGTTTCCTAATAGGTACCAAGAAAATCATGTACATATTTATATTCCTGGAGAGGAATAGAATAATGGATGAAACAATGAGACAGGAATGCCACCAGCATGAAACACTATTTCATTTTTCGAAAACAACGTAGAACAGTCACTAGTACAAGAAAAAGATCAGAACTCTATGACTTAATGGATGCAGGATGTAAGATACTGCGTAAGAAGGACAAGAGTAGAATGTATCTATATGGATCTGTATAGTTAATGAAAAGGATCCAGAATTATTATTAAAAAAATCCAACATTATTTTAAAGTTTCTTTGAAAACTGCAATACCACATCACATATTAAAATGACAAGGAAGAAAGTTATTGAAGTAAATACTCATCTACAGTAAAGCATAAGGTAGGACAACTGGTGAASGTCACTTCTTTTAGTAACATCGGACATGTACAGCTGGAATGTGCATGTGCACTTATGTCATCGTTTTTCTAGCTRATACTATAAAAGATATGGGGCAGTCCTAATCACACTCCAACTACTTAGTCATTTACAAACACAATCGGAGTATTTAACAGCAGCTGTGATGGCAGGTTGGTCACAAAGTATGTTCACAAATTACACATCTGCTTACAATACTAAGGAGATATTTCTTTCTTTTCTTCAAGCAGAGTCCCAGCAYGTCAGATGTTAGTAACTTCTTATCAATTCTTAGTTAAAGCTGGATACAATAAGTCTATACTGCATAAAATTTTGCACACTCCTTGAAGCCTGTGGAAAAATGTGTAACTCTTTCACAGGTGCCCACATTAAAAAAAGAAAAAAATTWAAAAAGGTAGTTTTCATAGACACAGAACAGGCATAGTCCTGTTGAGTAAGAAAACAGGTTTCACATTAGCTGGTCAGTAAAATGCTACTAATACAATTCATCACCACAAAGACGATTAAGGATTTGGAGCATCTCTCATATGAGAGGAGCCAGAAAGAGCTGGGATTGCTCAGTCCAGGGTTGGGAGGGGAGAGAAGAGGGGGAGGAAGAGAATCATATCAATGTGTATCAATATTTAACAGGAGAGTGTAAAGAGGATGGAGTCAGACTCTTCCCAGTGGTATCAAGTGAAAAGAGGCAACAGGCACAAATTGAAATGCAGGAAGCTATTTAAATATAGGAAAAAACTTTTWAAAAAATGTATTTATTTTTAAATGAACACTGGAACGGGTTGTCCAGACACACTGGGGAGTCTGTATCCTTGAGATGTTCACAGCCCGACTGAACAAGACCCTGAGCAACCTGCTCTAGTCTACCATTT
The DNA here is from genome assembly GCA_035582835.1 of Phoebastria nigripes. Lineage (NCBI taxonomy): Eukaryota > Metazoa > Chordata > Aves > Procellariiformes > Diomedeidae > Phoebastria > Phoebastria nigripes. The sequence goes on from JAYKAV010003281.1 coordinate 251,780, forward strand.
TTTGAGCAGGGGAGTTGGACTAGACAATCTCCGGAGGTGCCATCCAACTACAACTGTTCTGTGATTCTATGATTACATACAGTTCTATCCACTGGATATATTTATATTGGATAGGAATTTATTTTAGTCTCAGTACAAGTTCCAAGGAATCTTGAGAGCTTTTCACTATGCCTAGTTCTGCCCTGTCAAATGTTACTGTTAATCTTGACTGTTAAGGTACTCCTTGGAGCTCTAAGTAGCGCTTTGAAAGTACTAAATGATACACTAGGACATACACAAATTTCCTGCCTCCCAGAAACATCAAACATTTTACAAAAAGATTTTAGATATGAAGCATCAGTATCAGAAACAGAATACTATGAACAGTAAGTAGCTCTATCTATAGTGACATGAAGATGCATCATCCCACCAGTGAAAAGCATATAAAACTCSCATATAAACAGTACACAAAGAATTTAGTTTACTACACAAAAGTGAACAGTTTACACCATTCCAAAATAGGGAAGGGATAACTTCCACATAAGTAACAAATGTGTAAAGTATGACTCATTAATCTGGACAAGAGACAACTTGGAAAAGACAAACTCATCATATTTCCAGAGTGGCCTGGAGAGGGCAGGAAGGAAGTGACTGTTCATCATTTTTTAAAATACAAGAGGTAGGCACCATGAAATGAAGCTAGTAGGAGCCAGATTCAAAAGACAGAAAAGGAGGTGGCTCTTCACACAACAGATGGTAGATAGCAGAATGCTTTGCCAAAAAAATTATTTGGATGCTGAAAATTTACATGAGGTCAAGGGGATATTTGACAAGTATTTGGAAGAGAGATCCATCACAGGTTACTAAACAGACAAACCTTATCACCTTCAGGAAGTCCTTGAGCTGATAAGTGTTGGCCAAGAAAGTATTAGAGGAAAAACAGTGCATATACATTTGCTTTGTTTTTATTCTTCCCTCCACATCTACTTTGGGCAAGTATCCAAGATGGGATAGTAGGACAACCAAGGATTCTTGCTCTAAACCAGCATAGCTTTGTTGATCCAATAAAGCAATGCTAGGATTTACCTTGCTAAATACCTGACCCTATCCTACCATTCAAACAACCCAGAAGATACAGATACCTTTATCTTAACTGAAATCCAATYACTTGTCATATTGTGACCCTGGTAAACTTCATTCACCTGTGCTATTAATGACTGCACATACTTAGGAGGCACAAAAGGAATTTATCATTGTTTGTGCAAGTGAGTGACAATAGAGCAAAAGAAGGATCTATCAGACTCACTATATCAGTTACTAAAAATACATTATTTTCAACTTGGTCTTCCTGTCACAAACATCCAGTTTTCCAACACATAGAAAGTCAGAAAGCCCCTGTGTTTGAAAGAAAACACTCTGTCTCTGATTAACTGGTACCTACTGCACTGTGTGCAATTTGATTGTTGCTGCAACTTACTGCCATGAAAAAGGTCCCGAAAACGGGAGAGAAATGCTCAGGAAAGGAGTTCTATTCCATAGTCCATCTAACCTCTTAATGGTCATTTGTTCAAGTCATAATAGAACAGATGTAGCATAGTTGAAGTGAATTAAATAAAAATTTGGCAGGCACATCTCAAATGAAAATTAGACAATGAAAAATTTTCTGTCTGTGGGAATAAAAAAGTTATTTTGCTGCTACAAGTGTCAAGTAGGCATTCTAAAGGAGGACAATTAGGAAAGTGTCAACGGCTGTCAGAGTAGCTATCATTTTGAAAGTTGTATTAAATGCGCCGAAGTTTTCAAAGAGTTATCATAAAACTGACTTGAATTCACCCCTACACTAGTTGACTATAGATGTTGGCAGTTCATTAAGAGAATGCTACAAGGAATAATGTGACTCACTAAAATAGTAATGCTCAAAAATTTGAAATACCCARTATCAGATCAGCGAATAACTTCCCATGGAATAGAAATGTTTCCGGACCTTAGACTCGTGAGTAAACAAAAACCTCCATTTGCTGCTACAGCCACTGAAGATCTTTGTGCTTTTGTAGACTTAAAGCTACCTAGTGATTCTGGCTAGTGGATTTGGACACCATGTTTCAATATTGTTTCTCCAGATGTATGTCACAACTTTGATGGGGTATCCTTCACGGGGTATCCTTGGAAATGAACCACCTGGATGTACCAAGAAAAATAAACATCCACCTATTTTGTTCTCTTCAGTGCTTCTCCAGAGCTGATGACACTTTCCTCATTAAACCCCAAAATATTTTACAATCTTCAGGGCGGGGGAGGGGAGAAGAGCAGAGTTCAAATCAATCCTATGTTTTTGTCTGGACACAAGGATGAAATGCTATCTTGAATACGTTCTTGTGCTTCAAGGACTGGCGGGGTGGGGACGGAAAAGTTTTCATTTTGTTTATGTATTTGAAGACATTCCTTTTGAACGGCACATTTTGGTTTACAAAAGCAGGGAAAATGTCCTCTGTACCAGAGAGAGCCCCAAGGAACACAAGTTCTTTCCACATGGAAAGCGATACCACCCTGGCTGAGAAGATCATACCAGCAACTTGGATGCCAACATTTAAGGTCATATTTCAAAAATGAGAAGTCTAAGGGACCAAAAATAGAAAAGAAATAATGGTATGCATATTTTTAAAAAAATAACTCTCGCATCTATCATCCCACAGTAAGTCTGACTTTTTCACGGTTACTTAGAAAAACTTTAACTAGGTTCTGTCACATGCATTAAAGTAAACCAACTTTTATTCTACCCATTCCATATTAAGACTGGCATTTAGCAATCCATAGCTACATTTACCGTAATGAATTGAACATATCCAGGACTCCTTCTCAGGTATATTTTCTCAGTCTGGCTATACCTATACTAAAACTCGAGTTCCAAAGGACCATGTCTGAAGTCATACTGGTTATTTGGCATGATCACTGACAAACACTAGTTCACAAACCGTGACCTGAAATAATCAGGGAGAGTGCTAGTTGTCCCAGGCCAAAACCCTGCCAACAATCATTCTTAGAATTTAAATATGTATGTGACTGAGTTGGTACCAGGACCTGGGCCACAGTTAATGTACTGAATCCCAACAGGCAGAAGATCCATTCTAGATCCCATCTGACCCTCTCTTTTTTCTTTTTAAAAAATCCTTTTTCTTCTCAGTACAGTAAAAACTAGAAAGGCAGAGAGATAATCCTGTGATTCTAATGCCCTAAACTAGAGGAAGTGATTATACCTCCAAGCACCCTTACATAGTTCCAGCCTTTCATAYGGTTTACTGTGTTCAGAGTTCCACCAAAATCAAATTCTGACATTAGGAAAAAAGAATACTAAAAATACTAATAAAGTTCTTTAAAAACATTAACCATTTGTCTTTCATTTTTCTTCCCTTTCATTTTTCCTGACCCCTCCTTTCTTTTCTTTTTCTCTGCACTATTTCTTCAGTGTCTATGAACAGTCTTCCCCCTTCTCTCTGCCACTAGCTAACATGCGTTGTTGTCTCTGTAGTTGTAATATGCTGTTATGAAAAACTGACAAGCACTTTGCTTTTAAAAATACTACAATACTAAAAAGTTTGGACATATACTTCACTTCACCTTTAACTTACAGTATTTTGGGTGGTAGAGGGAGAACCTACCTTTAGTTTATATAATAACATTCAACATGCCACCTAAATTATTAAAATCAAATACAAACACACACTTTTTTGTTTTCCTTTCCCATTCTAGCTTGAAGCAGGTCTTAAAGCTATATATTTTCTAAAAACCCATCTCAGTATCACTGAGAAGACAGTTCTGCTTTTCATTCCTAGATGGATTACTTTGCTGATCATTTTTGTTTACTGTAAGACTAAATGTTAAAGTTTAACATCACTATCATTATAAAAGCCTTCAACTGGCAGTCTACCTACATCAAAAAAATTCTATGGCCTCTAAGGAAGAGGAAAAGCATGTGGACAGTTGTGTTCACTTCAAGCTCGCAACAGCTTCAGAGATACGCTGCCTTTAACTCTGAGATTGGAAAAAGGAGCCAAAGCTTCTACATTAGATTGTGAAATCTGAACTCCAAATTATTATTATTCTCCTCCCCCTCTCCCCAAACCTCTTTTCCCCTCAAATTAATGAGCAAAGATACTTAGATACTCTGAGGATCGTAAAATTTAAGACCATTTACATGAAGCTAAATAATATTTAATATATTTTTCTGCCTTTACTTAAATGGATATGTCACCAGTTGGCTGGTGACAAGCTTTGGCTCCATCACCCCAACACAAAACTAATCTTTTACCTTCTGTTCCAATGCAAGCCGGTACTTCTGTTCTACCCTTTTGCATTTGTTGTACCAACTGTTTTCATCCGTGATGAAAGGAGGACCAATGTTCTCTGGAGTGCTGCCTTCACTGCCACTACTGCCCAGTGTCCTTAGCTCTTCTTCATCACTGCTGATGCTGTCAGAACTGAAGGATCATATTTATTAGCCAAGTGAAAAGCTGCGTTTTTTAAAATGCAAATTCCCCTTGAAATTAAAGCACCACAGTTTTTAAATATATCTAAAGCTCTGTAAACCAAAAAGAATCGAAATGGTGGGATATGATAGATCACCAAATACAACTTATATTTCAAGCTTTTATTTGTATAGCCACCTAAAGAATGGGCAAAGATTTGCTTGTGATCTTAGTCAGGTTGTGTTAGGCAAGTCAGACAACTCTACGTGGGGTACTCTCCTGGAATACAAAGGGTCAACGCATTACAATATGCTATCTAAGGAAGTGGTGACTTAATCTTTCCTTCATAAATTCAGGGCAAGAGAAAACAAATTGTATTTGTTTCTAAAAATGCAGAAAAATAAAAAAGTGATTGTTGTTATGTTAAATCATAATAAATTTAAATGAGAATGTATAGTTATGGTTATAGCAAAGACCATGTGCCTGTTATTTCACAGAACATAAGTATCTCCCTACATAGTATGCAGATTCATTGTTAAAATATCTCCATAACATCCAGAATCAATGTATGCCAGAGAATTCAGACATCTGTCTCAAAGACAAGAATTTTAATTTATCCCAATACCCATTTGAAATCTTCCCTTACAACTATGCTTTCCACTACATTAACAGCATTTTCTAGTTTTTTAAGTAGTGATTCCTGTGACCCCATRATCCTGCCGTGATGTAAATTCTGCTTTAACTGAACCATGCAATTTGTCATTAACATGTAAGCTAATAAGAACTGTGAAAGAATAACTAGGAYGTTTCATTTTCAGTTGTACATCTTCAAGACTACTCCTAACTCCCAACTGCTTTCTTCATTTTGGCAAACCTAACAATATAACACATCCCATTAATTTCCATGCTTTTTGGAGATGCCAAACTGCTATCTGATCTATTAGATAGTGATCATTCTTTTTATTATTAATCATATGGCTGATCAGAGGAGCAAAATGTAGCTGGAAGGTCAGGTTATATATGCAACTGGTCATGATTTTCTATTATGTGCTAACTGCTCATAGTGCTTATCTGTCATATCTTACCATTTACCAGGGCATATATAATTTTTATTTACAAAATAACTACTTTTAAGTTTATGGCTACACAGAAAAGGCCCAAGAGAAAAGACAACTTGGTCTGGTGATCTTCAAAGGAAATAAAAAATTTGTTTCCTGCTGAACTGTGATTCTAATCCAAGTAAACAAAGTTAGCATGACTGACTCTGATGAGTCATGTAATAATTCCACCACTCTGAAAGAGCAAGGTAGCTGAGTGTACAGGTTTGTATTTAGATATGGATATTATTTTGAATGTAAAATGAAAAGTATATTTCCCAGTATGAAGTAAAATTTTGCCAATGAAATAAAATCAAAAAAAAGCAGTGTAAAGATAAAAAGTACCTTTGGGTGAACTTCAAGTACGGTGTATAATCTATGACAGCTGGAAAGCTGCCATCCAATCCCTCACCCTTCAGACAAAAACTGATAAAACAGAGAAACAATGATAAGATTACAACAAGAAAATTAAATGACAGTGACAGTTGAATCTTACCAATGTGAAATTTGATTTTTCTTAATTTTTTGGTAATAAGAAAGGCCTAGAGTATTTAACACTGAAATCCTACTCAGCCGAGCTAGACTGTTAAATATTAAATGAGAGTCACTGAGCATATTATAGGATAATGAAAACCCCAACAAACAGAAATTCCACATAATCAGGGAATAGATCAAGGCAAGTGGTATAAACCCTAAATTTTAAATATTCACTTTTATTCTGAAAATACAGATGGATTGCAAGGGAATAACAGATAAAGGAAAGTTAGCTGAAGCAAGAGAAACAGAAGAGCTATGGATGAGCTTGGAATCTTCAGTATTTAAAGCTCATTTAAAGTGTTTGCAGAGTGCTTATGTAACCATCCTACTAACTTTAAGTCAAAAATCAGTTCTCAAAAATATTTCAGAGTCTTTCTCCTTTCAGATACTTTCTGGTGTTGGGCTGCAGGAAGATGAGGAACACAAATTAAACTAACTTTCATTAAATGTTCTTAAATGGCTGAAGCTTTATAAAGCTCTCATCTACACTGTATTCTTTTTGTACTGGATATAAAAGATTGTATTTGAATCATGTTTAATTATCACAGAAGTGACAAAATTAATTATGCTTCCACAAGGCTCATATTCCTCACTCCTCCTATCTCTGYCATCAAAAAACAGATTCTAGTAAGACACAGCTTTTGCTAACTTAATTGCAAAGTGCCATTTTTGACAATGCAGTCACTTATGTGGTATTTGGGAAGTACATCTGAAGGGTTTTTTTTCCCCRAAGAAAAGAAAAGCAAAGAAAACAACAAAAAACAGCCCTGCAAAACCACAATTATTTTAAGTAGATACATAATTCCACATTGCTGTAAGAGGGGGGCGAAATATTTAGATTCTGTTCTCACCTGGGTTCCCCCTCTCCACCCCAAAGTCTTATTTASAGTTCCACATAGATAAGGCAGTCAACATTTATAAGAGACTGTTTGAACTGAGAAAAAAAATCTCAGCTATAACATGCAAAGAATGGCTACARCTTCGCAGCCATTCAAACCACAATACTATGAATTATATGTGGCACAATAACAATGCTCCTGTAGCACTATGTTCCTATTTTGCCCAGAAAATTTCTAGGCTTTTAAAAGCTGCATTGACAAAAATTTACGTCTCCAACGAGAACCAATCATTACTCTGAATACTATTAACAAATACCTATAAATATGCTTATATTAGAAATCAGAGGACAAAGGAAGAACAAGCGCACTCATACAACTAAGCTCACATACCGGTAGTATGTATCACTGAGGCTTATGCGAGACAAACACAGTCAATTGATGATTATTTATGGGAGGATTTACATACTGCAGACCTACTCTTGCTATGCTTCTTATTCATGTATAGCTATAGTCCTTCCAAGTATAGTACTAATACAGAAGCAGTTTAATTTCACATAGTGTAAAGCTTCAACTAATAAAATCTGGTAGGATTTGAATTTGGTGTACACAAGGCTAGCTCTCTTATCATCCTGCAGCACACTTCTGTTCCCCCAGAACATATGTTGAGGATGCAGTTAAGCCAATTTAATGACTAAATGCTGGCAAAAGAAGCTATCCTGCGTTTTCAACCTCTCCCTCCCTGGTATTTTGTTTTGTTTTGTTTTTTTTTGGTTTGGTTTTTTGTTTGTTTTTTTTTTTTTTTTTAAACCCCAACCACACATTCCCTTTCCCCTCCTTACAGTGGTAATGGCACTTTTCTGACTCTATGATGAGCTAGTTCAGCCATCAAGACCTGAATTTTTAGGTTTTTTTCCCCTTTAGTATCCAGTTGCAGTTCCACAGGCAGCTGAACTAAATGCTCACTGCTACCAGAAAGGGAAAATATTACTCAATCCTTTTTATTCCTTCTCTTCTCTAAGCCTTATGGTCCCATCATCTCTGCCACTAACAGGATGCTTCCATGAACCAAACTAGCTAACAACAAAAGAACTATCCTGTCTTCTTACTGGGTATGTTTTTCTACTCTTTAACAAGTTAAGCTGGCTCACAGAAGGGTCCAACAAGCCTCAAAACTGGTATGAGGCTACATAAGCAGAAGTAAATCTCCAAAGGCCTTTTGTTAACAGTCAATCACTCAGTGCATCCAGTGAGACTGTGTGCTATTTTCTACCAGTTTATCTCCTAAACTGGTTTATGACAAGCGTTAATGCTGCTGCAGGGTAAATATTAACAGTGTACTGCCAGGACACTGGAGAAAAGCATTATCACTCTCCTTTTGCCTATGYTGTATTACAAAACCCTTCCCCAGTGGCTCTGTATGAGGCTAAATGGGCCCAACCAGCCATATTAACAGGGCCTTGCACCAGCCAGGTTTGATCTTTTCATAGGCACTCTGGTCTTTATGCCTTGCTGATGTTTTTTTTTATATATATACACACACATATATATACACACACATATACACACACACCCCCCAAGATGTTTTTTATATTATGTAGGGTGTGCTTGCAGCTTCATTACCCCAAAACACAGAATTAATCATATAACAAAGCACACAAAAGTCTAGCTAGAGATTGCAAAGGTAACTTCATGTAATCTGATGATACTTTGCAGTTCAGCTGCAGTTAATTATAACACAAATTAATATTAAACGGTCATTTGTAGGTTAAGCTTTTAAAATCTAGAAGTGCTAAAGTTAAAGATACCTACACCTTCTACATATGCAGTTACAATGCTGTCACTGAGTACCAGGGCATAACCATGTACTTAATCACACAGTTTTCCTTACAGTTTAAAAATAGCTTTAAAAGATTCAATTGTCTGTAAGCTTCACTTAATAGGTTTGACATATCTTCTGCAATTATACTTCTGATTGCTTTCAGGATTTTGATACCTGAAAGAAAGACTGTGTAATCATGCAGCTATATAAACTATGGCATAACTTTGTTCTTATCTAGAAGAGCCATTCAAGATCTCTCTCTCTCTCTCCCCCTCCCCTTCCTTCCTGCCCCCACCTAAGTTTTGTCTCTCAAACTATCAAGGGAATCTAACAATGTTTTCCATAATGCATTGATCTATAAATATTTTCCCTGAGCATTTTGTTATGAAGCATGCAAATATAATACCTGAAATCAATTGCATTGAGTCCTAACAGCATACCAGCAAGCATATTTGCTTCTTCACCAAGAACAATTGCTCCATCCTCATAAAATCTCCTTCAATAAAAAAGAAATTAGTTCAGTTAATACCATTTTCTCTCAAATAATAATAATGTTTTTCATAGTTAACAGAAAACTGAGGAAATCAAATTTAAATAAAAACAACTCATGTGAACCCCTGGGGCATTCATGTTTCATTTCAAATAAAGCAAACCAATACACTGTACAGCACAAAACACCACAATCTTAGAGCACATAAAAATTTAGACAGAAGCAAAAAGAATTTACAATATTAGCCCTAAGAAATAGTAGAACAGAATGGGCAAAATGCAAAGAAAATTATGAAGATATCTTACACTTCACTGATGAAAGGAAGAATTTGTGTCTCATACATTAAAAAAATAATTATTCCATCGCATGAAAAAAAGTTCTCTCTCACAATTGTACTTGCAGGCTCTTTTAAAGTTCAACATTCACTCTTCATTCTTAGTAGCTGATTATTTTTAAAAAAATATTTTCACAAATCAGCTATTTTCCGGGTGGTATCCTTTTTCTTAAAATACTGCATGGTGGGAAGATGCAATGCTGCATCCAGTTATTCTGAGATTTAAAATTGTCATTATTTGAAGAAGGAGTGTTTTCTTAACACTATTTTTTATTGTAAAACACCTATTGGCCGAAGTTTTAAAACTCCACAGCTTGATCTCAAAATACGCTTCACATACCCCAGTATATGCAGACTTGTGAAGGCTGCTTGAGAACAGTGACCAATAAAGCAACAGTTTTTAAATCTGTATTCCCTCACCACCTCCCCATTCTCTCCCATTTATTCTAATTTTCTCCTCTCAGCTACCACAGAAGCTACTTCCAGACAGAAACGTTCCATGCACAGGGCAGGCGAATAGGACCCACCATTGCCATGCATGGCCTTGCAAAAAGGCATTTGGTCTGTTTAGCAAAATAGCACACAACTTTAATTTGTGTTAAAGGAGTCTTGGCAGCAGCAGAGGCAGAAAGGTCACTAGAATTCACCTGAGCATTACATGTGGAAAGAGGGAAGCCAAGAGCTGTTCAGTACCAAAGGCAAGGTTGAAAGGTCACTTACCAGAAACAGAGACGCACAGTCCACCTATACATTCTAGCAATGTATGATTGCAAGAAGGTGCCAGCTTATTGAATGCAGCCTATCTTCTAGCAACACTGCCCTACCAAAAGCTCCATCTGTTTTAAGAACTGCATGAAAGCATTGGGACGGCTCAGTGAGAGCTCGAGTTGGCTGCATGGTGAACATCCAGAAAAGACACATTTGGGGGCACAGCTCCAAAGATTGAACTGTGTTACAATGCACACTGTCAGAAGTCCCACTTTTGCAGTTACATAACAGACATCCATTTGCTGTAAGGAAACAAACTGTCCAAGACCTTGGATGTTCTCAGTGGAAGCAAGGAATCTGGAAGACTTCCTCTGGGAAGATAGAGATTATGTTCCTGACACTGGGGCTATGATGTACAGACTCAGCTCTCTACCCTTCAGGAAGGGCACCAGGAGGCTAAACTGGCCACTGGTTGAGACAGAATACTGAGTTAAATGGACTTTACAGTCTGATTCAGTACAGTTACTCTTATTTGTGAACTAACAGCAATGCTCCCTGTACAAGCTGATTACAAACCATTTCACTGGCATTTGTAAAATCACTGCCAGGTACCAATCTGCACTGTGTTCAGTTTACCTTGTAAAATGGTATCTAGGAAGTAATCACGCAAAAAAGACAGGGCATATTTGTAATGGTGAGATGCAGATGTTAGTCTGATAGTAGCAATGTTTCTTAAACCAGCTACAGTAATCCAGCCAAAACAACAGTCCCCTTGGAAGACTCACAAATCTTCTTTCAGTGTTATGCAGTTGACATCTCACAACAGAACAGTCTACTTTAACTTAAGAGTCTGTGCTGACCAATTTGTTAGAAAAATAATTGTGTGCCCATGCTTAATCCAACCCCCTTCCAAGTGTAATATGCAGATGCAGCACTAATAAATGTGCTGCTTCATTAAAGGATTAGCCCTAAGATCAGGCACCTAAACACAACAGTGAGGTTTAAAAAGAGCTACCAGTATGATAGATGAATCTCATATTCTACATACACATGTGTAACATATGATATTTATAGTTTATATAAATAATTATTAAATATACATATAGCAAAATACATAATTTAAAATGCTAAATAAATGGTGCGAAGCATCACCAAAAAAATCAGGCCACTTATTAGGTATCTGAAATCCCACACGGGAAAAGAGAGTGTGTCCATTATTGCTAGTGGATTTGAAATCCACGCTACCAAGATCTGAAACTGTAACTTTTATTTCCATTAGATGTATTTAAAATATTACTTCAAAACAAACTTTGCACTTACTATGTTTGGAATGCAAGAGAGGTTGTTTCCAAAAGCTATATCACTGCAAGAACATTCAAATATATGAAACATTAACATGTTCAAATAAATGAATTTGAAACTGCTAATAAAATAATACCACTGTTATCCACTAGCAAACAAACTGCACTACCAAACAGTGACAAAGAATGTGCTACTTAAGTACATAGTTTGTGACCCTCCTCTTCCTCCTCATCTCCCCCTCAAAAACCCAAGTGACTTTTCAGTTTGAGGCAACATGAGTAAATCTTTTCCAGAAATCTTTGTTTTATGAGCTTCTTGCCTACTGTAAATGCAAGCAAATCTGGGTAAAATAAAGACGACAGGTCTGGAAACTTCAATAAAATGGGATGTTTACCTAGTTATGTTTCAAAGTCACCTTAATATTGGCAAAATATATGGRCATCTGTGGACAAATAGTATTACAAACAGAAATAATATTCTRAATGAACAGAAGTCCTTACAGAGAAAATTCTTATTGTTTAAACAGTCCATTCAGTATGTCTAAAACTTTTAGAGTTCAATATAAGGTACCACAACATGTTACAGACTCACTCATATTTAGATGACTTCATCATAAATCTACAAGACACACCTGTTACAGGATAAAGCATCATATAATAATCACATTATGTAGAACCAGTCCAAAAGCACCAGAGTATTTTCTATCACAAAGCATATTCTTGCCCATAACAGTTTTTACCATTAGAAGGTACAACAAAAGTCTGTTATGCATTTTTCATATTACATCAAGAATCCTAGCTATGCCTGATCACTAATTCTGTTCTTCTGTAGTTCTTAAAAGTTTCCTGTAATTCTCTTCCTTTCTTCTTCTTTAAGAAAAGTTCCTATAAAAATTATTTTTTACTGAGTCTCTAGGGCCTTCTGTCAACCATACCTCATTTTGAAAGGAACATTACATCTTCTATCCTTATCACGCTACAGTTTCAGAATTAGTTCCTTCTTTAGAGAGGTTTTCTTCTCTTTTGACCTTTCAAGAATTCCAGACTTATTTCCAGATTTTTAAAATCACAAAGGGATTCTCAATTTTGCAGTTTTACTCATGCTAAAATCCAATCAATTGATACCAACTCCAGATATCTTTTACTAGGTTACAGCTCTTTCACTAGTGACGTCCTTTGCTATACAAATCAAGTGGAACATTCACTTTCAAACCTAAGTCCCTCACTTAAGCAACATTTGCTAAAATACTGCAAAAATAAAAGTCTTAGAGACCTGGTTGTTTTGAAGTCTCTCAGAGCTGCAGAAATATATTCAGACAAATGCTTTTCCATAAGTGCTACTCTGATCCAGGCTCGACCCTGCAAGAAGAAACAGATATCAAATATTTAAGTATTATACAATGAAACAATTTTACATCTGAAAATGAATACAGTTGATTTACCTGGGTGAAATGAACTGATTAACAAAATTACCACTAAACAGAAATTGTTGCTAAGATGTACTTCATTATAGTAATAATGAAAATAGAAAATGCATTCTTACAAATAAACTTTATTGCGAAATAAAGTTCTCCAAAATTTGAAGGGGGGGTGGGGGGGGAAGGATTTTGCTTTAATTATATACTCCAGCCTTTTGAAAATCTCATGTGCATAAGTGGTAGCAGATCAGGGCAGAAAGCTTTTCATTTTAAAGACAATGATATTGGAAGCATCCAATCAGTTCCACTGTAAAGCAGCAGTAACCTACCCTCAAGATGATTTAAGTAAGAACTAATTCTCTGCATTCATTCAAGTATTTGTGGGCTCAATTAAAAAAAAAAAAAAAAATTATAACTCTGTGACATATTTTTATTATGTAATTTGCATAAATTATTTTTTCCCCTCAGTAAGGACATCATTATAGAAGGTGAACATAATATACAGGAATAAAATCAAATCTAAGAGGCCTAAAACTTGTAGTCCAAAAGCAAAACTTCATTCAAACAGTTCTATAAACAACAGCAATAGTTTCAAAAATAACCTTTAGGAATGTATGTTGCACTATGTTTACAGGTCTAGTGCACAGGTTTATAGTTTACAAGAAAGAGACATTTCAAACGGCTGCCATAGTTATGGTTGTCATTTTGAGAACACCAGGAACATTTCTTGTAACCCATATAAACTTACAAATAGTTATATAAGTAGTAAGACATCTTTCTGCTTAATATATTTGGTGCTTATTGACATATAGCTGAATATCACTACAGACGTTCTACCAAAACCACCTGTAGTAGATTATAATCCTACTTTTAATTTATATAGACCTAGATCAAACTAAACTTATAATAAGTAAAGGCTTCTAATTCTTTTGCTGTTAGAAAGCTCAGATTTCAAGAAAGAATATATTAGACTGATACTGCAAATCAGTAAATAAATATAAATACTGAAAATAAAATGTCAAAATATGATGACAAGGATATTTTTATCCAGCATGACTTATCTTAGCTCCAAGCATAGCCAGAGTAGTGTCAAGGATCTGTCCCCTATGATCTTAAGAAATTCAAGTGGTGGGTTTTTTTCCCTAGAAGGTGCATGTAACTTAACTTTGTGTCCCACCTGCTTACTTCGCTACATGGATTTATTTATTAAAAGACTTATAAAAAAAAAAAGCAGGAAGAATTAATATACACTACTCTATGCCAAAGGAAAAACAAAATCCCAAGGTGCTTCAGTTACTGTAGATTCAGATCTTCTCAGCTCTAAGGACTAAAATAAAAGAATTTCCATGAGGTAAGTGCTCTTATGAACTTACCGTTACTACAGATTATAATAAGATAGGCAGATTCTAAATAACAAAAAAAATGACTTCCATAAATACCAACAACACAGCAAAAACTTTAACATAGAGTGCACTAGAATTAAAAGGATGTTTATCTGGATAGCTGCCTTTATGTTGCAGTTATTTAGAACATGAGTGAAACAGTCAAACCCGGATGATGCTGCTTAGCTAATGACTAAAGCTTATGCAGCTCCAGTGAAAGCAGGGCTAACTAGCCCTGGCAAACCCCTACTAACAGCTTCCGGGCTGAAGCAGAAACCCATTTGGACCACCAGTAAAACTTATGCATACCACTGGTATTTGTGTTGACATGCCTCCAACCTTTTCAGATACAGACATCCAAAATACTCCCACACGCACCTTTAAAAATTCAACACTGCTCTCCACACTTGCTGCACAAATTAGCTTCTTTGTTTACTATTTGGCATGGAGTTTTCCACAGAGTAAAAGAAAATTTTAATTTATTTATAAGAGTATTTCAGAAAATAGCTTTGCATCTTATTATCTACTGAATTTAAATATTCATATCTATTAAAATCTTGGAATTCAGAAATACCTTTAAAATAAATCTTGAATATAAGCAATACAATAATCAGATTCTAGAACATGAATCTCTCCAGAAAGTATTTGGAAATAAGTTATCTAAATTATCTGAATTTCCAGATCTTAACATAAGCAGGAAGAAAAGCTGCATGACTTAAATTATCAGTCTACTACTCCAATACATTGAGTGCTAGGAAGAGCATGTAATATTCTGGATAGGAAAACCAGTCAATAGCTTTTTGCCATAGAATCTCAAGTGTTTCAAAGCTTTCACGCAAATTACAGATGTTTACTATATAAAATTTAAAACTGAGTCTATACAAAAGAAGAAAGGAGGAACAGTAGACATAGCAAATAAGCTGTTCTACAATACTATGGATCATCAAAATGGCTGCTCAAAGATCTACTAGATTCATGGTGCTGCTTGATCGAAGCATCATCTGTTATTGAAGAAAATTGTGGTTGTGTAAATACCTGTAATTTAAATTGTATTAACCACAGTCATCCCTGAAAAAAGCCTATGAAGTTTTTGTATATAACAAGCTAAATATTTCCGCCTCACCAATGACACCAACTGTGAATAATCCAGAGTATAATAAAAATCTGGAACTACAGGATTTTTAAAATAGCCATGGAACACAGTTTGGATACTTGTTCAAACAACTGATTCCAGTTCATTTAGGAATAAAAATAATTAAGAACATTAATTTGTGCATCCTTTTATACTACTTATACTTTCAAGTCAGAAGGTTCTCAGTTATCAATCAAGGCTGCTTTACACAGAAATACAAGCATTGAAAAGCATTCCAATCTAGTAAAAAGAACTCATAATCTCTGTCCAACAGGTTTTTTGGTTTTTTGGGGGTTTTTTGGGTTTTTTTGGTTTTTTTTTTTTTTTTTTTTTTTTAAGGTGTTGGTCTATATTGTCTCACACTATTAAGATTTAATGATAGGTCAGTTTAAAGCTTATTCTTATTCAGTTCATATGCATATAAACACATTAAATTGTTACTTCCTTAACTTTTCCATCGTACCTACAATCAGGAATCGTGATGTCATTTCTATATAGATCCTTTAAAATGATGGATCTTTATTAGCAAATAAATCTATTAAAGGCTTCCTGCACAGTCACACCAACAAACTCAAGAGCTGGTCACACCTTTTCTATTAGTGCTTAAATTATATACAAAATAAAATGACACTTAGGTTAGGGGRAAAAAAAAAAAATCAAATGTCTACAATTTTAAAATAATATGTGTTAGGCATGCCCACATGAACTTAATTTCCCTCAACATACTGCATTTTCAAAAAATTATGTAAGTTCAAAAATGCGAAGGCAATCACTTTATAATACAACATGTTCACTGAATAAAGAATTCGAGATTTATTCTACTGAATAATATAAATTTAAAAGGAAACACATTCAGATTTAAAAGTGGTTTTTAAAAAGTAAATATTTACTAGGTACATATAAAAATAATTATTTCAAACAATGAAGAATTTTGTGGGGCAAGCTTAGTAATATGTTTCTTCTGGGAACAGAAATGTCAGCTATATTTTACACAGAACAATGTCATAAAAAAGTCAATTTGACCTTTCTCTTCCCTACCTTAGCTCTAGAAGAACCGACATTCTCCATGTTCTCAATACTGCAGATGCAATTGTGAGAGACTTTTCGGCAAGCTACTCGAATGTAGTCCCAGAAACTACGAGGACTTTCATAGCC
This sequence comes from Phoebastria nigripes, assembly GCA_035582835.1. NCBI lineage: Eukaryota > Metazoa > Chordata > Aves > Procellariiformes > Diomedeidae > Phoebastria > Phoebastria nigripes. The sequence goes on from JAYKAV010003281.1 coordinate 268,434, forward strand.
GAACCAGGTGATCTGACCTTAAATCAAAATACAAGATATGTAAAGATTTATGAACCTCCCTCTCTGCTTATTGGAGATAAACATAATTAAAATACTTCCCTGTAGGTTGACTGCACTGGCAGGATTTTATACTAGCAAGTCCATAAATTCCTACTGACAACTGGCTCACAGGTGTAAAAAAAACTTGCATTATGCAGCTCACCCTGGTTTGAAACCAATGCACAAAGAGAAGTTTGGGGCTTTTGTGTACATATGTGTATTTTGTTGGTTTTTTCCTTATTAGTATGCTATAATAATACTCAAGTTCTGCATGGGACTCTTAAATCACAATAGTGCACACACTCTTGTGATTTAAAAATATGATGCAAGAAGTACTTCTGTTACTTGTTATAGGTAGTACCACGTGTTTCACTAATACAGTCAAGAGACTTTTGTTCTTTAAAAAAAAAAAAAAAAAAATATTTTTTTATATATATATATATATATATATATATGTGTGTGTATATATATATATATATAAAAAAGACCACTGTTTGCTGTGGTAGTGTTAGCTTTATTTTAGGAGCAGATTGGTATTTTTCAAAATGTGCTTTCACTGAAGGAGAAATTGATGCATGATCAAAAAAGTTTTTGCAGTCACAATTTATTTTGAGTACACACAGAACATCCCTTGGGAAGTTGACCAAAACTAATTGAGCAAATCAATCTCTCTTCCAAAATCCTTCATATTTTTTTCTAGCTTGGCATGTATTGCAGTTAGAAAATGAAAGGCAAAATTACATATTACTTGCAACCGCTCCACACAACATAAATTTCATCACAGACACAACAGTTCAGCCCCATTTTTCAGACTGAACAGCATACAACTGCGAACAGGTATGTAAAAAGTAAGATGAACATTGCCCTCTGGTGACTGCCATCATTACATACGTGCAAAACCTTTTCTCCATATAAAATGAGATTTTACTGTTAAGCTAATTTTATTTTATTTCAAGTCTTTAGTTGTACTTCTGAAGCTTTACTAATTTATCAGAAAGACTTCTAATTCTTTTGCTGTTAGAAAGCTCACATTTCAAGAAAGAATATATCAGGCTGATACTGCAAATCATACATACTGAAAATAAAATGCCAAAATATGATGACAAGGATATTTTTATCTAGCATGACTTATCTTAGCTCCAAGCATAGCCAGAGTAGTGTCAAGGATCTGTCCTCTATGATCTTAAGAAATTTAAGTGGTGGGTTTTTTCCCTAGAAGGTGCTTGTAACTTGACTTTGTGGCCCATCTGCTTACTTCACCACATGGATTTATTTATTAAATTCAAAGGTTGATAAAAGACTTATTAAAAAAAAAAAAAAAAAAAAAAAAAAAAAAAAAAAAAAAAAAAAAAAAAAAAAAAAAGCTGGAAGAATTAATATATACTACTCAATATGCCAAAAGAAAAACAAAATCCCAAGGTGCTTCAGTTACTGTAGGTTCAGATCTTCTCAGCTCTAAGGACTAAAATAAAAGAATTTCGATGAGGCAAGCGCTCTTATGAACTTACAGTTTTGTTGAAATGCCGAGTGTAGCGGACAGCAAGAAGAATTCAATGGCATTTTAACAACACGAAAAGCTACAGATATTTTTCATATTCTTTACCATATCAGAAACATTTCTGCCCTGGGGATTATACCTGCAAAATTAAATGCAACTTAAGCGTGAAGATGACTTTGTGTCACCAATTCCAGTGCCCACTAATAAAGGCAAGTATATCATACAATAACTTTTGTGGCTTTTTCAAACTGTCTTAAGGACAGAATATATTCTGCAAAAAACAGACAGTTTCACTCTATAGTTTTCTGAAGTCACTAATTCAAAGCAATTTGAATTTAAAAACAAAAATACCTTTATAACAGAAATACATACCAACACACAGCACTTATTTGGCTTACACTGATCAACAAAGCAAGCTGGCCATAATTACTATATACTCTGACATAACAGTGGGCTCTCGTCTCACAGCCAGCTCTGCGAAAGGGTATGATGACTTCAGTAGGAATTGTCTTCACTTGAAACTCACAGTCGGCTCAGGACCTTCTGTGAACCTTCTTGTGGAGGACTTCTATATCTCACTGTTTTCTCCCTACAACTTTAAACCTTGTCCACACACTAGTAATTAACACCACCTGAAGAAAAACTTCCTTAAATCTTCTATACACAGAAAAATGTTGGAAAAGACTGTCTGAGAATAGTGAGAATGTATATTAAGAACTACTAAATAAGATATTAAGCTGTATATTCCCTACAATTTTAAAAGCCTTCAGCATATAAAATTCTATTTGACCCTCAATGCACTCAATGTACGCAGCCACGAGAACTCTCAAGAATGAGGAATGAAATAGCTCCCACTACTCAGCACTTGTCAGGCTGTGCCTGGAGTACTGTGTCCAGTTCCAGTCCCCATAATTCAAGGAGGACATGGACAGATTGGAGAGGGTCCAAAGGAGGGCCACGAAGAGGTTCAAAGGGCTGGAGAACCTGCCCAACGAGGAAATACTGAAGGCATTAGGTCTTTTCTCCCTAGGGAAGAGAAGGCTCAGAGGGGAACTCATCATAGTATTCCAGTACTTAAAAGGGCGGCTACAAAGAGGATGGAGGCTTTCTCTTGACAAGGAGCCATATGGAGAAGACAAAGGGCAATGGGTACAAGTTGCACTGGGAGAGGTTTCATCTCAACGTAAGAAAGAATTTTTTTTACAGTAAGTACAACCATTCACTSGAACAACCTCCCCAGGGATGTGGTAGAGTCCCCCTCATTGGAGGTTTTCAAGATGCGATTGGACAGGGTGCTAGATAATCTCATCTAGGCTCCCCTTCCCACAAATGGTTGGACCAGATGATCTTTCGAGGTACCTTCCAACCTGGGCAGTTCTATGATTCTGTGATTCTAAAATCATATCTAAATTTTAAAGGGTCCTGATGAACTGGAAAGCTAATTTTAGTATACAACTTACATTCTGTCAAAGTACTTCTTAAGGAAAGAGTAAGTTTCCTGGGAGGTCCAAATGACAAAGAGTATGTGGTCTTTGCCATGAAGTTTGTATGTCATCAGAAGACACAGAAGCTGACAGCTATTCCAACAGGAATGATATTATTGTTTTTGTCAGACAAATAAAATTGTTAGGTAAGCATGGAAGCTGCATGTTTAATATTAAACATTGTTCAAATTAATTCAATTCTTGTCTACAGAACTGCAAAGCAAATAAAAAAATTTTGCAATATTGTTTCTATTTCACCACATTTTTGAATACTGCTACACACCTATTTGTACCAACCCATTTCTGCTCCAGTCTGACAACTAGATACAAACATCCGCAACACTAGTTGTTGCAGATCTTTTTTCACACCCAAGAAATTCTTCACAAAGACATGAAACAGTTTGATTCCTACTCAATCACAGCCCAATTTCATATCTACAAAGTTCCACAGTTRCAAAGTAGTAACGGCTAGGATGCTCTAAGGTACAGGCAGGTTTTCTCCAGACTTCCCTGTATTATTTAGTTTGCAGCAAATTTTTCTAACCCGCAAAAAATAAGTTTTAATACAACTTGTTGGTAATAAACTGGCATGCTATTCCTTTGAGGAATTTCTGTAATACCTACTCTTTTATTTTGGGTCTACAGAATGGGTCATTAAAAATTTACAGTAGTTCATAAACCCAGTCCTCCAAGACAATTATAAATTCATTTAAGATTTTTCTCCATACAAGAGAAAGGAGAATGAACTAAACCACAAATTACACAAGGGCCCTACTATTTCTTTTTAGATAAAAACAGTAATAGGGTCACCATGTGTGTATAAATATTAAATCTAGTAACAAAAGCTATTCTGCTAATAGCATCATTGCACCAAATAAAGGGCCACCACAGCTATATGCTTAGATTTTGTCTTTTTCATGACAGTAGGGCCTTCAGCTCTTATTTCCTTAACTTACCTTTTTCACCCCCATTATACCTCCATTACCTTAACCATTTTATCCAGCAGACTTGTTTCTTTCGGGATGAGCAGCATTACAAGCTGCATCGTACCCAGTCAAAGAACCCCGCTTCCTCACCTGTGACCTAGACCTACAAGCGCAAATTGTCTTCCGCAGACATAATTCACACCCTTTCCCTTTGTAACCACTGTTTATGCCTGAATTATTAGAATTCAGGGAATTTTGATTAATAAAAATTATATTAAAATTCATTGCTTAAAAAGAGACTTCATGAAATAGCAGGTAGTAGTAAGTGCTTTTTTTCCCCCCTCCTAAAAATAAATGAGTAAAATAAAAACCATATGGGAGGGGATAAATTGTGCACTGCGGATATAAGAAAAGTCTTTCACTGCTTCAGAAATGAATTATTTAATAATTCACCTTACTATGAAGAAGTGCAAAATCTGAACAACATTTACCAGTGACATCACTAGTACAGCTATTTACCATTGTTACCACCAGACTATTGATGATGCATGAAACTAGAACATTTTATTGAATGAGGAAAGGAAGAGAATTACTACATTCATCTTTCCACTCAAGCAGCACTGATCACTCTAGAAGCTTACTATGCACAGTAAGTTTTCCAAAAGAAAAAAGAAAAGCAAGCAAGCAAACTCCACAGTCACTAAAAATTAGGAATAAGATAGATCAGATAGAGACAAGCAGCTTCTATGGGCAACTCTAGCAGAAGCTTTTGATGTGTTTATAATACCTTCTAAATGTATGTACAGGAAAAAAGGCACACAAAGTTGTGAAAGTGTCAAAACAGCACAGTACAGCATACTGTTTTGTGTCATTATGGTGGCAAATGCAAATAAGTGTATAGATGACAAGTACACTCACAGTAACCATGACATGCAAAAATTACAGAAGTCACAAGCAAGATGCACTATATATGTTGCCAGTGACAGAACTTAATTTATACACCAAAACTATTTCTAAGCATGCATACTGGCTAGCAATTTAGATATAAACACATTTTGCTGTAAAGGATATTACAACGAAAACATAGTAAGTCAACAAATACATACACATGACAATAGTTTTCAGAAATATGTTTGAGATGATGGCCATAAAAATCTGCACTAGTTATTAATGTTCTTCRGTACTAACTCAGTTAAAACTAATTTAAAGTGATAGAAAAAGGCAAAAAAAATATACAACATTGTGATATAGTAAAGACAATATATACATCACTTTGAATTGACTTCAGGTATTAAATCAGCTAGGATATACCTGTGATCAAATCCCAAGTACTGTTGCTGAACACTTTTTGATGTCCCTACCATTTCTGCACTAACTATATTTACTTAGCTGATCTGATAAAAAGGACACTTACAGGAAATATACCTGAAAAATCTGGCCAGCAGTGAAAACAAGAAACCACCAAGACAACTACAAGATACGGTTTAATGTCCACAGTACAGAACAGTTAAGAAAGGAACAACTTCCAAACAACTATCTGGGGAAAAAAATGGCTCCTGAAATTACCCAGCTTGCTTTAAAGATTATCAAACACACATACATTTGTACCCAAATTTGTAAAATCCCTTTTGGGACTATAGGTCTTATTTGGTCCACAGACCTTCACACACAATGTCTCTGTATCCACTCAGAATACCACTTACTCTCTGCTGTATCATAAAACCATGCAAATTCTTATTCCTGAGAAGGAATAAAAGAGTAATTAGTCACTCATCTTTTTTCTGTTATTCCTTCTCTCCTACCTTTTCAAGATCTTCARTTGTCCTGTCCAGTAGTATCATATCTTGCCAGCAGGCATGCCATACAGCTTATTTTAATGACAGGAAGAACACATGCTTTAWATGCTTTATATCCTCCTCATTAAGATATTTGGTCTACTCTGCATTCACAATAAATCCAGCACTTCTAGGGAGTACCAGGTATACTACACATACAGTATTACACAGTACAGGGATAAGTATCTCTCCACTTTCTAGAGCAGAAGGCAGTCAACGGCTTGCAATTCCTGAAAAGACAGTTAATACAGCTTACTCAAACTCTCTCTTCCTTAGGGCGGTTCAAAAATAGGCTGTGAGCCAGACTGCTTTTTCTAACAACAGTGGCCTATTCCGGACTGCTACTTATTGGCATTGGTGTACATGTAACTATAAGGTAGTACAGATGTGGCCTTTTGGCCATGGCATATTATGTTACCTTTTTTGGAACTATTTTGGTGCCATATATGCCAAGTCTTCCATATCACATGAACAGATACCTGCATTCAAGCAGTGTTCACAGATCTCTGTTGTGTGAACTGATATATTTATGCTGATTTCATTTTATTACTAAGCAAACACCCACATCTAAACCACTCTTAAGAAAATGAGCAGCTGGGTTAAAGAAGTGCATCCATGGGGAAAGTCATTAGTTTTGTGTCTGTTTGACTTCCTGGTCTGTCTCACTACAGGATCCGGTGAGGACCATGGCCAATATCAGGGAAAGGTAAACACAAAGTGAGAGTGTGTGTGTGCGGGGGAAATAAAATTCTGTAGCAAACTGCACTGAGTTTAAGAAATGTCATGGAGATTTTCAATACTCAACTGGAAAATGCTGTGAGCAATCTGAGACAGCCCTGCTTTGAGCAAGAGGTTGGACTGGATGACTTTCTAAGGTACTTTCCAAACTAAATTCTTCAATGATTCTGAAAAGAAAAAAAAAAAAAAACACAAAACCATCCAAACCACTATGAATGTTGTTTCATGACCCTTTTGCTATTCAGAACTGGCAATATCAGATCAGTTACCTATCAAAAAAATCAATTTAGAAGTGGTGCTCATATTGCTATAACTGACATTTTTAGCAGAACAGCCAGGAGGATAAGGATTGGAGAACTATTATTTCAGAATTCTTAATTGTAATGGTTTCAGGAAAAGCGTAAAATTCTAATCCCTGTAGTCGAACATTTTTTCCCCTTAAAATGGCTATCCTTCTTTCTCCCATTTTGTTTTGTCTGGATCCTATCTGAACACAAAACCCATAAGCAGCAACAGCCACTATATTCCGTCAAGACTATGCTTTGTTCCTTAAAAACATATTAGTGTCAGAAAAGACAGTTGCCAGTAAAAGTATTCTAATAAAAGTAAACTTAGTCCTTTACAATGCAAATTAAATGCCTTTTTTTTTTTTAATTCTTCCTTCCTCACCCAGCACTTCTGAAGGAAGTTAAAGATTAGGAATTGTTGTTTGCCATGGCCTTAAGAAAGTAAAAGCCTATATACTCAAACTCTCAAATCCGGATCATCGGTTTAACTACACAGCCATGAGATTATCCTGACAACTTTGATACAATTAAGCAATTTATCTTACCATAGACTAACAGATCATGCATGTTCTGCCTGCTTTAAAACATTTTATACAACCCACTGCAATCACCAGTCTACTTTTAGCGTGCTCTTACTGACACGAAGTATGCATTCAGAATGTTAGTCGTTTCCATCAATAAAATGCAATTTCTTTCAAGCCCTGTGTTGTATAATAGATACCCTCTTAAAATTTGAATTGTCACAGTACATTTATTATCTCAATTTCCCTTTCAAGTTTTTAAAGAGTAAAATAATTACTAGCAGTGATCTAGCTTATTACCAAAATATTCCCCCGTTTGCAATATGATGCACAAGTTGCTGCCTTTTCCGTATTTTTATTTAACTCTGTAAACTTAGAAAATCATACTGGTAATTACAAGGGGAAGACTGAAACAACAATCTACCTTTTTGATTTTCTCTATTTCTTATTTGAAATAATTTTTTACTTGCAAATTCCATTTGCCAGCCTGTGAAGGCTTCTCTGTACTGCCTGTCCTGAATAATAGACTGTGAAGCAAAAGAATGTTGGGGGAAAAAAAAATAAAATTCATAATGATTTTTGCTCAAACATCACTGAAGCTGGCGGAGAAAGAGAAAACAGAGCAATTTCCCTGCAGTGTCAAGTTGCTAAGTACCCATAATCACTCCAATAATCTTTGTCACAATGTGACAAACACTATGTTCCTACCCTACTGTGTGATTTTTTTTTTTAACTTCTCTGACAGAATGACAGCAGGTAGTAATTGTGGTATTCAAATGTCAGCCTACACACAATATTGTTCACAAAGCTTAGTTATGAATATTAAAAAGCAGAAGTATGAAAAGGAGTAGATTGTCATATTACACATCTATATTTAGATGATTATGATGTCCTTCATAATACTTAAATAATTTCAGAAACTGTGCACAGAACTGAGAAGTGAGGAGAAGCTTCTAAAGTCCTTTTCTAGTGACTGTTACTGCTAAGGCACACTCTGTTCTTTTAGCAAAGCAGCTTCCTCTAGAACAATCAGAAAAAGCAAACAGATATTTTCTTGAATTAGAACAACATCTGACTCCGATACGAGAGCAGAATCAACAACTGACCTTTCTCAAAAGCAATTTAATCCAGATCCATTACATTCCAGCAGCAAAAACCAGCTTCACTAGGGGGGTGGGGGGACAGGGATGAAAGGACCTGAACACAGTATCTGGAAAAGAAGGCAACAAAAGCAGGGAAGGGAGAAAGAAAAGGGAGCAGCACCACAGATACGCTCTCTATAGCTTTTGWTAAAGCAGAAAACACTACAATTGTCTTTCAGACTCAGACTCTTAGGACACAGCCTTATCATAAAGCAGAAAAGCAGACAGAGCTCAGCACCATGGCAACATCCACTTGCTTAATTACCAGCCGAGAAGGCTTCCAACAAGAACATGGGAAACATGTTTTAGAAAAAATGTTTCCTTGACTTTTCCACAGTAATGCAAACAATCAGGAAGGCAACAGCAAAGGGACAGACACACAAAGAAAGCCAACATTTTCATTCAGCATCAAGGAGTTTCTACAGATGTACACTAGTTTCATATAAACAAATTCTCATGGCAAAAACAGCACCAGTAAGGAAGTTAATTAACATACCTTTCAGTCGATGACTTAGAATCTGTTCCAGAATAGCTGCAAAATTATTAAATTCAGGGGAAGTATCATCTATAGTCTCAAAACAGGAACGGTCGATCAGAGTCTTGACTGAAAATCTAGAGCAAAAGTACAGGACAATCATAAACTATTTATATGGATAGCTATTGGTCTTCTATAGCAGGACAGTAGTTTGTATAAACCAAACAAGCAAAGAACCAGAAAACCACCTTGATGATTTCAAGTTCAGTCAGAGCAACACAAACACACACCACATCAAGAAATAGCCCGGAAATACAATCATCATTGTTGGTTTTAGGCTTAAAGCCTTAAAAAAAAAAAAAAAATCCTCACACTTTCTATCTAAAGTGAGCTAATTATTTTCTAATTATTTTCCTCTTCTCTAAATTATTTTAATAAAGCTGTAGAAAAACAAGCACTCAAAAGCATCCAACATCAATTTCTCTTTGTAATCCTAAACATGATTTTTTCTTGACATTTCGCTCAATGCTCCTTTTATTCCCAAAATCCATGCCCAAGAATCAGAAGTATAAACTTTATCCTATTATGAGAACACTGTAATTTCATTGTAATGCAAGAACAATCCAAACATATTATAAAACAATGAGTTTTTAYGCACTGTTAACTTTGTGCATTAACTTGGACAGGCTGATTTCCCTGTGAATGGGGGTAGTCCCTATTCAGCATCATATTACTTCATTATTATGCCAGAAAAGCTATTTATTTAAATGATCTAACATTTGAAATTGGAAAGGCTGAATCAAGACACTGTAAAAAGCAGACAAGATGTAACTAGTCAATTAGCCAATGTCAGCTGTGTTTAGTTACACCTGCACTTATACAATTTCATTCTTATTCAGAAGAAGATAGTTTAAACCTCAAGAAACATGACAAAAATCGATTTTTTGCTTGCCTTCTCCATTTTAATCATAATCCATTTTTATTTTCCTTTCTGCTCCTTGTTTTTCAGTTTTCAGTTTCAAGGCAAGTTTCATATGTCCTCAACTTTGAAAGTAACATTTATTTTGAGGCATTTATTATGTTTTTTGCAACAATCCTTATTTGTATCAATGGAGCCATACTAGAGCCTGAGGCGATAGTTTTCACAACACCCAAACTTCAACAGTACCAGCTTAGGAAGTTCTCACTCTGCCTGCTCATCCCAGACCCTATACCTGAGCACACTGCTCCCTCAGTTGTGCCAGTTCTTTTTATGGGGCTCACTATGAACTGATCTAGATTTTTAGTACTTGAGAGAAGGAGGAGTGGAGTGACTCTTAAATATGGATACATTCATAATAAATACGCTTCACAGAATCTCAACACAAACAGTTCTATGGCACAGCTGCAGAAGCAGCATACTATATAGGCATGCGCAGGAATGAGACTCCGTAAACCAGCAGTACTATTTTCAAATGCTCTGTACTGTAAAAGTAACTTAACTGCATCCTTACTGGAGTCAGCACAGCCTCCTGATGCTCATTTACTAAATGAAACTAATTACGCTCAAACTGAACTGAGATATATATTTCAAGAGTTTCAACTCAATTATGTTTATACTAAGTAAACTTCTGAATAAAGACTCCCCATCCTACCTTTCCTGCAGGCTTCTATTGTTGTAGCGTTTTTGGCAGGACAGGAATTAGGAGTGAGAAGGGTGGGGGAGGAAGCTTCTTCTGCAGTGCCAAATTATGACTCAGTTTTGAACTCCTCCACATTTTTAACCAATTTTGAGTAAGTGAGAGACAGGCATGCCTACYAGTAAATTTCTACCTAGTTAGTGTCATTGCTATTGAATACTCTAACGGCAGTAATGATTGTTTCCTCAAAGCTATACGAGAGCTGTGAAATTATCTATAAAAAAACTTCTTAATTTTGAAAAACAAATGCGTATAGCAATGCCATGACCAAGTTGGTATTAACTGTAACAAGAAGACTCCTGCCACACCATGCAGATCTGAAAAAGAGAAGGTGCAGCATATCACTCACTCACAGGTACATACACAAGAGAGACAGTGAGTTAGCAGTGTAATGTACTGGACTATATATAGGAATATAATTTTAAAACTCAGAGATACGATCATCCATAAACTGCAAAACAAAGTGGTGTATAATATGTACCTATGCCTATTTTTCCTCTATTCAGTGTCCTACTTAAAAGTTCACTGGTTAATATTGTATGGGATACATATTCAGAAATGGAGATACATTCAAGAAAAAACACTTAAGAGCAATACACATACACTTCTAAAAATCACAGATAAGTAATTTCTTTTTTTAACTTTAAAGCATTCTGCAATTCAATTGAAGAAAAAAAAYGATATCTAGTTTTTAAGGATACAACAATTTAAAAATACCTAGGGTCTGATTAGAAAAGACAGTCTAACAGCTCATCATCATTAATGGTGGTCTTTTTAAGTGCTCATATTACTGCCACCATGCTCTCTATAGAAATATTAATTTCCATCTCTCTACACTTTCACCAAAAACCTAAACAATCTTTATAGCTATGTCAAGTTTGGCTGAAATTGGCTTTTAGGAGAACTGACAGGGAGTGCTAGTATGTACACCTTATTTCCATAGACCAGGAAGATAACAGTGCTACCAGGCAAAATTTGACTGACCGCAAATATTTTTTGGGATATTTAAAAAAATTCTTAGGCAAATACTCCTGTGTTGTTKTTTTTTTTTCTTTTTTTCTCCAGTACTACAGAGAGGMAAACATATCTCTAAGTGTAAGTTAAAAGTCACAAACACATTTTGCATGATATTCACACTTCACCATGCTTACCATGCAGATTGGAAAAAGGATTTAAATATGTAGAAGTGATGCCTTTGAAAAAAGGTTACACTGTAAGCGTTGGGTAAGCAATTTTACTCAGTCATGAAAGATGCCTCATATGTTGTTTCCAGTGTACAGCCCCCCAGCAAAGAAAGCCCATGCTCTTGCACAGTTATGTGGAACCACTTGGGTACTGAAAGTCAAGAAAGAAAAGGTCAGGTCTAAAATACACAAGAGCTATGAAGAAAAAACATCCAAGTAGGTAGAGTTAGAGCAGCTTTCTTGTTTCCCTTTGTTGCTCCCAACTTCATCTTCTCTCCACTGGGCTACCACAGCAGCACTGCACTCTAGAGCAACAGTCTACCTACACTTCAGAGGTTAACAGAGAAATTGTAACAAAAGGGCATGAGAAAGTAAAGTGGCTTGAAAACAAACTTAATTTTCGAAGATGAACTTTTTGGTGGATGTAGGAGCAGAGGAGTAATAGAGCTCCAATACCTGTTGCTTCAAGACTCTTAAAAAAAAAMATGTCTTTTATCCAATCATTTCCCATTGCATCACTGCAACAATAGGGTTGTTTTGTTGTGGGGTTGTTTTTTTTTTTCATACAGTAACTGCCATTGGAGAGATTCCAATATCAGTGTTTCTAAACGACCTTTGTGAACTCCGATGTTTTCAGATTCTTATATATTCTTCTCTGTCATGAATCTAGTCTTGCTTGAGCCAAAAGAAACGGTAGCATTCTCCAACCTTAAAAAGACCTTTTGAATTATGTAAGAGGGAAACATTCTTGAATAAGGAAGATTTATAGCAATCTTTTTGGGGTAGGTTCTTCCACTGTTTTGCAAGAGGCACAAGAAGGTCTCCCAAATTTCTTGAATAACTCCAAACCAAAGCCAAACCTTTTGTGGATATATCCCAGGTCTATAGGCGTATTTCCAAAACAGCAACAAGCCTCTAACCAAAAAGCAAATAGGCAGAAAATTTGACTGCTATATGAATTTGTCACTTTTCATTGTCAGATTCTGYGCCTCTCAGTTTTCAAATGAATGGAATGATTCTGTCAAATTTATTTAGCTTGCAATTTGGGAAATGTCATTAAAATGCCATTTTAAAGAATGTAAGCTATTAATATAGAATAATCCCCAAGATTATAAACTAATATCCCTTATGCTGCAGAATATGGCTTGGACACGAAACCAGACAGTTCAGCTAAGGGTCACTGCAACAGCTCTTATGCATATTAGCAAAATCACTATTTTAAAAATACATTTCCTGACTGTTGTTAACATTCTGTGTTTAAGCTATGACCCTCGCTTCCAAGACCTGTCTCTATTTTTTTGGTGGTTCTGTATCTATACAGATCTTTGATCTATGAATCTTAGGGAAGACTAGATTAAAACAAAACAAAACAAAGAACAACCTCAAAATCCCAGCACCACTTATTGGAAAATGGAAAGCATCAAACTTTAGGGAAAAAAGGTAGGGAGAGAGACAGAGCTTAGAACATGTATTACTTATTCAAACAAAAAAAATGCTAAAAATTATTGCAATTTAAATCACCGTTGTGCAGTTAAACAAACATAACCATCTATTTTCACATGCAATTGGTTTGGAACCAAGTAACCAATGGAACTTAAGTAACTACGTTACTTCCCATGGCTACATTGCCACTCAACATTTTAGTGGAAACAAACTGTTCCTTCCAAAGCTTTAAATATAAGAAACTATCCACATCCACATGAGGAGTTAGATATCATCACTGTAAGAAAAGACTAAAAACCCAAAGCCTGGTTTAACTATTAAGTAAAAATCTACTAAATTGAGGATTTGACAAAAATAGTTCATTAAATTATCAGAGACTGTTAACAGATGGTAATTCAGAAGACTGTCTTCCTTGTGATCTCTCACCTTCACTGGGTAGCAAGCCGTATCAACACAATGTAATTGAATCAATTCATTGGAGCTATTTTTACCAGAAATATTTCACATTCTCATAGGATTTTGATTGGAAAGGACTATTATCTTACTGGTTTTGATACTAATTTGGCTATTCCTAACAAATAACACTTTTCAATATTAGAAAATGTGTAATAACTACAGAAAAGCACAGAAATACTTTAAACGTTTACTCTTGCACTGGCAGAAGAATAAAAATATAAATAAATGTATGCACATCATAATAACGCAAATCCTTTTTCCTCATCATCCTTTCCAAATGTTAAGGTGTATTCACAAACCAGCAACATCAGGTTTTGTGAAGCTAGAGCAAAATTAAATTGTTTTACTGAAAATAATTAAAATATGCCAATTTCAAGTAGTTTCTGTAGTAGTTCTTTGTTTAATATGTGTTTGAATTCCCTCTGATTTCTAAGCATCTTTAAATATGTTACAACATCATTTCAACTGCAGGACAAGGACATGAAATAAACTGAAAAAATGTAATAGCACAGAGTATAGAAGAGTTCCTCTCAAATGAGGAGGCAAAAAAAAAAATAGCAAGCTCTGTAGAATACAATATACTCCTTTAAAAAGAACTGTTTATAACCTGTACAATTATGTTATTACTTGATAAAACTGTTTTCCTAAGSCTGCAGATTGGCAATATCTGTATCTCTGTAGCAATAGTGAAACTGACAACTTCTGTTTCTTCTGTTTGATCTGCTTCAGCAAGTTTGATAAAAATCTTCTTTTTCTATATTTTTGTTGCATATCTTTTTTCACAGGTAATAGTAGAGGTAAGCATAAAAACCTGGGAAAAGACAGAATAGTATCAATGCTACTCTGAAACCCCAGAAGGAATATTGAAGCAAATTCCTTTCAGTAGCCGGATGATACAGKTACACTTTGTAAAACCCATTAACAATGTACAACCAAAGCAAAAAGGAAGAATAGGGGTCCTAAACTGATTTTAAAAGTACTGCTTCAGCATTAAGCGGTGAGGGTACACAATTATCTAATAGTTGTCCTGGTACATTATTAAGATTTCTGAGAATTAAAATTATATCATAGCTCGTATGAGTCTGTTGAAGACCTCCTCCAGATAATATTCAAATTAGTTTGATAAGTTAGAAATTTAGCAATTGAAACAGACGAACTAACGCAGTCATTGCTACCAGCCTATTAACGTATTTAAAAGTTTGCCATGATGTAATGKGTTAGTACTGCACACTTGGAAATGCTGCATGAATTCAACAATGACAGCAGTCAAAACGCTTACACGGAAAGCCATAGGAAGTATTATTAAGCTTGTATAAGCTCAGCATTAAGATGCTAAAAAAAATTTGAATACGCTAGATCCAGCCTATACTGCGGATCTCCTGATCTAGATTTTGGAGATAAAAATACCCCCTGAACGCAGCCTCCTCGGGACTGCTTTTGCGGCACCAGTGCGTTAGCAGGAACACACGGTTAGCCACTTCTACAGCAGCTTGGAAGAACAGTTTTAGGTTTCACTTCACGTCCGATGTATATTAAGTCTAAATTTTAAAAGCGGCCGTACCGCGTCAATTTAAGAGGAATCGACGCTACACCAATTCTATTTTCACGAAGATGAAAACCTCAGTTCAACATTGCTGACAGTTTAATCTGCCCCGCCTTGCTCCGGCACACGCCTTTCGCCCAGGAACATAATCAAGGCGCCGAAAACAAACCTCTCCCCCCCTCAAAAGACCATTTAACGCCCCGATGTACCGGTGCGCCCGGCGGCGCTGCCAGGTGTGTCCCTGCTCCTCGGCCGCCGCGCAACGCCCCTCACGCAAACGCTCCCGAAGGAGCTGAGTCAGGATGGAGGCTGCCCTCTCCCGCCGCTACGTGCCCCCGGAGGCCGGCACCCCCCCGGCCTCCCCCCTGACAGGGCGGCCGCCGGCTGCGGCGGGGCTCCCGCCCGCGCTCCCGCCCCCGAGCGGCCGCCACGAGCAGGGGCGGCAAGTCACCTGCGCGGGGCGGGCGGAACGGCCCCCTCAGGCAGGGCTACCAGCGGCCGAAGCGGCGAGAGGGCGAGAGGAACGGTCCCCTCAGGCAGGGCAGGCGGGGGCGGGGCAGGGCCCGGGGGCTCACCTGCAGACCGTGATCAAGTTCCGCCTTTCCACCGCGGCGTTGCGAGACGGGACGCTCTTCCTGCGGGCAGAGACGTTGAGCCCCCCTAAGCCGAGGGACGCCATCTCCGCTGGGGGCAGGTGGAGCCGCCGGGGCTGGCGCGGAGCCTTTGTTCCCGGCCTCCCGGTCTCGGGGATGTTGTGCCCGCCGCCGCCGCACGCGGAGGAGGACGCCCCCGTGTTTTCCCCACTCCTCCTCCCGCCGCCCGGTCTGCGCGGGAGGAGCACCCCGAGGCAGGCGGCAGGTCGGGCGAAGAGGCGCCGGGGTCCCCGCCGCGGGGGCGGCTCGGCCCCCCCGCTCTCGGCAGCCGGGCAGCCACAGCGCCTAGGAATCACGGCGCCGCAGAGTGCCGGCGCCGCCAGCCAATCAGCGCGCGGGAGGGGCGCGGCGCAGCGCCGCCAGCGGCCGGTGCTTCAAAGGGGCGCGCGCTGCTAACGGAAGCGGTGGGGAGGCGGGTGAGGCGACGGGACCTGAGGCGACGGGAGGGTGGCGGGGTTGCTGGGTTGTCTTCCCGGCTGAGGAATGGGGGAGTGCTCCGCCAGGTGTGGAGAAGGGCGTCTGTGGGAGACTTCCTGCGCCCCCGTTCTGCCAAACGTCCCTTTCCCCTTGCTTGCCTTCGTGTCCCCTCATTTGGTACGTGTCTGTGAGGTTC
The DNA here is from genome assembly GCA_035582835.1 of Phoebastria nigripes. NCBI lineage: Eukaryota > Metazoa > Chordata > Aves > Procellariiformes > Diomedeidae > Phoebastria > Phoebastria nigripes. The sequence continues at coordinate 284,950 of JAYKAV010003281.1, forward strand.
AGGACCCCCGAGTGAGTCCTGTAGCCCTCTAAGCGTTTGTGAAATTGTGGGCTTCTTTTAATTGTTATCAATTCTCTTTCTTCTTAGCAACTTGCTGTCTAGGATGCGAGAACTTCTCTGGTTGTAGGCTGTGGTGGTGTTATGCTTAGAGTTAAAACTTMTCTGAACTATTAGACACTGCTTTATGGCATATGTAACCTTTAGAGGCCATATTTGTGGGAATATGTGAATGAAATGGTAATCCACTCTGCAACCAAAGTACAGGCATTTGTCCTTGCTCTAAACAAAAGCATGATTTCTGAGCATGCTTAGAAGAGCTCTGGGTGTAGGGTTTTGCCTTGGTGTCAAGCCGTATGAGAGACAGAATGAAATTAAGTTCGTCACTGGAAGATGGGATGATTCAACACTTCTGAAGAAAACCTGGCAGTAAATTAATTGTGTTTTGTGGGCTGTGAAGGAGTGGATTTGGCTGGATAGTTGGGGAGATGTGAAGCTGTATGGATTAATTTGTTTTCCTTCCTTTCTGGGCAGAAGTTCCCTCTCTGCTTAAGAAAATAAATTTATTTGTGTGCAACAAGAACAAATGATGATATAAATTGTGGCACAACTCTTTATTCTACTGAGTTATGCATATGATATTCCTAAACATGTCTGTTAAAGTCTAAGCTATACATTCCTATTAATGAAATATAAAAATTTCTACTTATTGACATGCAAATCCCCACTGGACTATGGTTTCCTCAGTGAATATCACTTGTCGATATGAAGCTATTTCTTAAAGATGAATTCCCTATTTCTCAGGGAGTCCAGTTGACTGCCAATTACATTACCTGAAGAGGAATTGTGTTGATGTAGGAACTTAAAAAAATAGATTTCCATATAGATGACCATGTTTTCATATGTAGTAACATACAAATGTCTCTCTTTTTCATCAGAAGATCTGTCATAAATTGTTTCAAGTGTTGTTACCACTTACCAAAGCATCCAAGATCATCGTATAGTACTTGCTATGCTGTATTCTCACCCAATTTGGCATGTAGCTGAATAAGTTTGAACTAATTTTTATCTTCATTGAACATTTGATTATATCAAATGGTAAGTAAACTGTTCTGCCTTCCCTAAGGTAAAGCTTCATCTGTCTTGGGTGGATTTTTTTCCCCAAAAACATTATAATTCAAATTCACTATGAGGTAGTTCTTCACTCTGTTTCCTGTCTTTCTTCCTCCCCTCTCCAGAAACAGCATAAAAGAAGTGGGGGCACAGGTAAACATAAAGGAGGATATACTTTTGCTTTCTACTCTGAAAGCAAGAGTAACAAATTTTTTGGATGAAATGGCTCTACTAGAACAAGATTGAAACAAGCTGTTGTTCTTTACTCATTCTTTCAGACAATCAAAGGAAAATGTTGAATGTGTTACTTGTTGACTCTCAGAAATGAAGAGCCTGCCTTCAGGTTTCTTTCTGCTTCTCAGAGTCTTTGTTGAGGCCCATTGTTTCTGTAGCTTCTGTTAAGAGATTCGTGCAGCTTGAGTAATCTTTYGATTAAGTTCAAGCTAAGGCTGAAGTAGGTTTAATCTCTGCAGATGAGCGATTTCAGCTGCAGGGTCTGTTTTTCTTGAACTTACGATAAACATACTGGATAATTACCAATACTTTACAAAAAACAAACAAGCAAAACCAACTAACCAACCAAAAAACCCAAACAACAGGAGAACTTTTCTACATATAGCAAAAGTTATCTTCTCTGTTCTTCTCCTCTGCCTTGTTTCCAGAAACTGCAACTTTTTATTTTTATACTTGAAAGAGATTTAAGATGAAATCAGGCTTATCTCTTGGACCAAGCTTTAGGTTCAATATCGATAGGTTTTAGTCCTCAAGTTAATGAATTTTCTCAAAGATCATTGCTTTCTTTCAAATATAATTTATCTTCTACTACTGTCTTATCAAAGCAGGAACTGTAAAAAGGTTCCGGAAGAATTCAAAAGAATTTAAAAAAAAAAAAAAAAWTGAGTATAATCAGCTGCCTTAGACTTAAGAAAGCTCAATAAATTTATCAGGAAATTTACTGTGGTAACTCTTGCATTTTTAATGCCTCTCTGTAAGGAAATAGGGTAAGGGAAAATCTTACTGCCTTCAAATACCTAATGGGAGGATAGTGGGAACGGTCAGGCTCTTCTGAGGAGTGCATAACAAATGGACAAGGGACAATTGTCATAAGCTGCAACAAGGGATAGATACTAGGGAAAATTCTTGACAGCAAAGATGTTCAAACACTGGAATGGATTGCTCAGAGCAGCTGTAGAATGTTTGTCCCAGAGATACTGTCCTGGTTTCGGCTGGGATAGAGTTAATTTTCTTCCTAGTAACTGGTGTAGTGCTGTGTTTTGGATTTAGGATGAGAATAATGTTAATAACACACTGATGTTTTAGTTGTTGCTAAGCAATGCTTATACTAAGTCAAGGACTTTTCAGCTTCCCATGCTCTGCCAGGTGCACAAGAAACCGCTGAAGAAGGTGAATCGAGTCAGTTTGCAGAAGTGAAAGCCATCCAGCTGGCTTTGGATATTGCYGAACRAGAAAAAWGRCCAGTRCTYTATCTCTATACTGACTCATGGATGGTGGCAAATGCCCTGTGGGGGTGGTTGCAGCAATGGAAGCAGAGCAACTGGCAGCGCAGAGGCAAACCCATCTGGGCTGCCGCATTGTGGCAAGATATTGCTGCCTGGGTAGAAAATCTGGTTGTAAGAGTATATCATGTAGATGCTCACGTACCCAGGAGTCGGGCCACTGAAGAACATCAAAACAATGAGCAGGTGGATCAGGCTGCTAAGATTSAAGTGGCTCAGGTGGATCTGGACTGGCAACATAAGGGTGAATTATTCATAGCTCGGTGGGCCCATGACACCTCAGGCCATCAAGGAAGAGATGCAACATATAGATGGGCTTGTGATCGAGGGGTGGACTTGACCATGGACGCTATTGCACAGGTTATCCATGAATGTGAAACATGCGCTGCCATCAAGCAAGCCAAGCGAGTAAAGCCTCTTTGGTATGGAGGAYGATGGCTGAAATATAAATATGGGGAGGCCTGGCAGATTGATTATATCACGCTTCCACAAACCCGCCAAGGCAAGCGCTATGTGCTCATCATGGTGGAGGCAACCACCGGATGGCTGGAAACATATTCCGTGCCCTATGCCACCGCCCGGAACGCTATCCTGGGCCTTGAAAAGCAAGTGCTATGGCGACATGGCACCCCAGAAAGAATTGAGTCAGACAACGGGACCCATTTCCGAAACACCCTCATAGACACCTGGGCCAAAAAGCATGACACTGAGTGGGTGTATCACATCCCCTGTCATGCCCCAGCCTCCAGGAAAATACAATGGACTGCTGAAAACTACGCTGARAGCAATGGGTGGTGGGACATCCAAGCATTGGGCTACACATTTAGCGAAAGCCACCTGGTTAGTCAACACTAGGGGATCTGTCACTCGAGCTGGCCCTGCCCAAGCAAAACTTTTACGTACTGTAGAGGGGGATAAAGTCCCTGTAGTGCACATAAAAAATATGCTGGGGAAGACAGTCTGGGTTATTCCTGCCTCAGGCAAGGGAAAACCCATCCATGGGGTTGCTTTTGCTCAAGGACCTGGGTGCACTTGGTGGGTAATGCGAAAGGATGGGGAAGTCCGATGTGTACCTCAAGGGGATTTGATTTTGGGTGRAAATAGCCAATGAACTGAATTGTATGATGTTAAWTGCTATATAATAYTGTATRTCATCACTTCTATGGTTGCTATATGCCATATCAATGGTATTACAGTAAGAATCACYSAGATTAATGAAGAATGAACTTTGATGAAACCGAGCAAAGTGCAGCGATAATGGAACCAGAATTGGCTTCAAGGTGCAACAATCCAACACCACACACCATCTCTCTGCCCTGAAAGACTGCTATGACAGATGGAGCCCAAAGTCATGGACTAAATGAACTCATTGGACATTTTAGAGGGATGGCCCCTAGACTAAAGGAATGATATCTRTGTGTATATATCAAAAGACAGGRCAAGTGGTGGTGATTAATTGGGATGTATTGGAAAGTGTGGGACCTGGGCATGACGTAGATGGTATAGAATAAGGGGTGGATACTGTCCTGGTTTYGGCTGGGGTAGAGTTAATTTTCTTCCTAGTAGCTGGTATAGTGCTGTGTTTTGGATTTAGGATGAGAATAATGTTGATAACACACTGATGTTTTAGGTGTTGCTAAGCAGTGTTTATACTAAGCCAAGGACTTTTCAGCTTCCCCTGCTCTGCCAGCAAGGAGGTGCACAAGAAGCTGGAAGGGAGAGTAGCCAGGACAGCTGACCCAAACTGGCCAATGGGATATTCCATACCATATGATGTTATGCTCAGTATATAAACTGCGTGGTGTTGGACAGGGGGGCAGCGATCACTGCTGGGGGATGGGTTGGGCATCGGTCAGCAGGTGGTGAGCAATTGCATTGTGCATCACTTGTTTTGTATATTCTTTTATCATTATTATTATTATTATTAATATTATTATTTTCTCTTCCTTTGCTGTCCTATTAAACTGTCTTTATCTCAACCCATGTGTTTTACTTTTTTTTTCCCCCCGATTCTCTCCCCCATCCCACTGGGGGTGGGGGGGAGGGTGAACGAGCGGCTCTGTGGTACTTAGTTGCCAACTGGGGTTAAACCACAACGGATACTAAAAAATAACTGGTTGAAGAATCAGAATGCCCTGATCTAACTTCAAAGTTGGCCCTGCTTTCAGCAGGTAGAAAAATGACTTTTATCAGTCACTTCCAACCTAAACCGTTTTGATTCATATCTGACAGTTGTATCCTAGAATTATTCCTATAATTAATTTGATAAGAAAAAGTACTTTCAGCTCTAAAGTTTCAGAATACAGAATGCATAATATGGATGCACTGTATTAATGACAACACTGCATCTGTGTCAGCTGATGCACAGACTTCAACTGGTTCCCTCTAACAATGTTGTTAGCTTTAAAATATTAATAAGATACCAATAGCTGTGTGTGTCAGAGTATACGGCTTCACTTAGAAGTCAGTCTCTGTAAAGCATGGGCATGAGTAATGAGTAAGTCTAAAAAAGCATACAAAAAGTAAACAAAACAGTAAAACCAAACCTACTGGCAACTAACTCCTGTTTGATTTCAACCATGTGAAGCTGGAATGCATTACTTTAAATATTCAGAAACACTATTACTGAAGCAGGAATTTGAAGTGTCACTATATGAATAAATACAGCAGCTATGACTGGTATAGCAGCAATAAGGAATATTAATTGGTTAAAATCAGTTTGGATTTACGGATAGCAATGCCTTATGAAAATCACTACATCTCAAAGAAAAAAAGACTCAGACGTGTTTCTCCAGATTTACTGGCTTTCAGTCAGTAAGAAGATGTCTTTTAAATGGATTGTTTGTGTAATTGCAGTGACAAAAACCCCGTTAAGGATATTCTTAATTTAAAAAGCTGTGATGTGCTCCCCTTTCAAATTTGACAGAATTCATTCTCTTGAATTATTTTCTGAAGGCATAAACACAATGGAAAATTAAATATAAAAGTCAGACTTTTTATTCCATTCTCAGTGAGTTTGTGTCTCAGCACAGTCTTCAACTTTAAAGCTTCACTTCTGAACAATTTAAATATTTACAAGGTTTAGTTCCGCTTGAACAAACTTACTATACAAGTTGTGTACGTTTCTGGCAGGGATGGAGTTAATTTTCTTCATAGCAGCCAGTATGGTACTGTGTTTTGGATTTCTTACCAAAACAGTGCTGGTAACACCCAATATTTTAACTATTGCTGAACAGTATTTGTACATTGTCAAGGCTTTCTCTGTTTCTCACACTGCCCTGCCAGCGAGGAGGCTGGGGGTGCACAAGAAGTTGGGAGGGGACACAGCTGGGACAGCTAACCCAAACTGACTAAAGGGATATTCCACACCATATGACGTTGTGCTCAGTGGTAAAATCTCAGAGAGAGGAGGAGGAAGCAGGGACATTTGAGGTTACGGCATGTGTCTTCCCAAGTAACTGTTACGAATGATGAAGCTTTGCTTTCCTAGAAATGGCTAAACATCCGCCTGTCGATGTGAAGAGGTGAACGTGTTCCTTATTTTGCTTTGCTTGCATGCACTGCTTTGCTTCACTTATTAAACTGTCTTTAACTCAACTCACAATTTTTCTCACTTTTGCCCTTCCAATTCTCTCTCCCATGCCACTGGGCAGTAGTGAGTGAGTGGCTGTGTGGGGCTTAGCTGCTGGCCAGGGTTAACCCACAAGTTGACACTGTATTGTGATTTGCAGTAGGAGAAAATGAACTTGATATCGAGATATCACGTAAGACTTCCTCAGTTAGGAGCAAAACACAAACTGATTATGGCACATTTGGTATGAGATGTGATATATTTTACTATTGCATTTTCAGATAGTTTTGAGTGTACTAATAGTTTGGAGCACATCTCATGGGTTTCAGTCAGTTGCTTAGCTTTGGGTATATGTAGGAGGCATATGTGCTTGTTGTTTTAAAAGTTTGTGTTTTGAAGGGTTTTTGGCTTTTTTGTTTTGTTGTACTTTTTTTTTTTTTTTTTTGGCAGCATCCTCTGCATATCTGTGTATATTTGATTTACCAATATCTTTGAACTGAAACCTGCTAGGTACCATTTGGAGTTCTAGTTGCACTTTTGCAAATCACCCTTTCCTACATGAATTCTCAGAATCAGTAAATTTGTCAGATTATTTGTAGCTCTTGCACTTCAGCATTATTGCTTATCCTTACATGTTAGAAGAAATTTGTACAGGATCCTTTAAAAGAATGGTTTGAGGATGTTTAGAAGATGGAATTCCACCCACCTTCTTTTCTGGCATCCTGCTGATACTTAATTCTGTGGAAGGAGTGAAAGGAATTGAGGAAAGCAGAGTACCATATGCCTTTTTAGAGCATACTTGGGTGACAGTCATGAACAGAAGGGGAATAAGAACAAGACCTGAATTCTACAAAATGACATCATCGTAGTAGAATTGGCCAAGAAAAAGTAGACACTGAAATATGAAGCATGTTTGTGATTTGGGACAGGAAGGATGTAAATTTCAATCTATGAGTTTTAAAACTTGTTGCAAGTCAGTTTAAGGTTGCTTGCCTGAAATGAGTAGGGAAGCAATATTTGCAGGCATTGTGACTTAAACACTGGAAGCTTTTGAAAGCTATGCTTGCAAACCATAAATGAGATTACTGCTTTATGTCAGGACACATAAAATAAAGTTTAATCTGTGTTTATTTCTCTTGATTATTCTTTTTGCATATTCTAAAGTTGTTACGTTATTAAAAGGTATTACACTTTTCCTTTGTGACTTCAAATATTTACATTGCCACTTGGTGGCCTCATTTGATCAGGTAATAGATTATAAAAATGTAAGTTAAGATCCTTTTTCTTCACAGGTGTGCAATTCAAACCTTGATATATAATCTTCCTATACATCCAGGAACAATATATCCCTTTTGCAACTGAATATGTGTATGCTGTGTTGATTGCTATGGTTCTTGAGGGCCTGAATCGCTGATGTTGAGGTGGTCAGACTTGAGAGCTCTTCAGTAAGGATAGAACTGAAGTGGATGACTTTTCTCCCCATTCTTCCTTGCTCATCCTTTATGTTTTAGTGTTCCTTGCCCCTTCCCAATCAAAACAAGCAGAGGATCTCATCTGCTACCAACATAGTTTAACTTTTTTTTAGGACTAGAACTTGTTCTGATTTTGCCAGGCTTCTTTCTTGCTTATTCTGCAACCTTAGCTCCTATTTTCCAGATTTTATTACTTGCAGATGTTGTTCTGTATCCCGTTTGTGAATCTATATCCCACGTTTCTGTCCCTTTGTGGTTCCATATTATTCGTATAATTAACTGTGTTACAAAATGCTTGTATGTTATTGCTGGGTTTGCTGTTTTAGTGTGCTTATGTTGGGGTTCAAGACAAGCAAATATTGATTATATCGTGCTTAGTATACTTCTACTCGTAGAAGTCTTCTGCCTTGGTATGCTTCCTGTCAATGATGGGATGGAAACTCAGTTCCCTATGCCTTGATTCTGAACCCACAGTGTCAAGCTCTGCTGGCTCAAGGCTAGGTACTGCCTCAGAGCAAGAAGGTAGAGTGTCACCCTGCTCCAGTCTTGTCTCATGGTTTTCTTGCAAAATCCATGTAGGTCTTTTGCAGTTGTATAGCTCTAGATAGCTCCAGGATCTTCTGTCACACACTACAAGGCATACTGCAAGCTGTAACAAAAAGACAACTAGTTAATACATAGGTAATGATTAATGGTTAAAATAACACATGATTCTTGTACCAGTACTTGACTGTCCTCTAAAAATGTCGTGGTAGCATCAGGGTTTCTGCATCTGTTCCTGATCTTAGTGGCTGTTGATTCTCTAAAGTAGTATGTCCTTTCACTGCTTCATGCCTATTCATGTTTTTTTTAGCTACTTGCTCTATTTGCTGTGATTCCTTAATGTTTTTGTTACAAAGATTCCAAATTAGCCCAGGTTGGTGGTGGTGTTCTGGGTATTATAATTCTGGTGATATGGGTGAAGGTTGCAAATGTTTACCCTAAATTAGATAGATGAGAAATGTTGCACACTTATTTCTCTACACAGAGCACAGTTTTCTGGCAATTCCTACTGAAACAGATGCAGAGAAACAATAACGTGTATCCATATCTGGTGTCATAGATCCTAGAATCATTAACTGCTAATTGACTCCACATACAAGTAGTTACTGCTATTGCAGGAGCAATATTCTCTTTCCGTTGTGGGGGCTTCTTCAGACTGCATTCTAGTAGGACAGGCCCCAGTGGCTATGACCCCATTTCTTACAGTGCCTTTCCAAATCTGTTAATACACCACCAGTAATGCTGCTTAGCCTCTGTGCAGTGACTGGTAGATCTCTTCTGCCAATAGCAATGCAGGTTGTGCATGTGCTGTTTTACAATCATCTCTATGCCTCCTGTGTAGTATTTTGGCTTTCATTTCTACTAAAATCACAGTTCTATCCCATTTCAGTGGGTGAAACTTAGGCCATCCTACACACTGACTGTCCCATAACTTGTGTGTTGGTGTTTATTGCTCACAGAATCTACTATGCTATTAGTAGTTTAACAATGTCAATACCACTTTCCAGTTCCAGTACTTTTCTTTCTATAAAACTAATATTTTTGCTGCTTCTAGCCACATTTTGATTCCCATATGACACTGTTGAATCTTAGGTAAATAACATTCAAAGATGTATTTATATATATATTTACTTCATGGGTTTTGAATGTTACATATAATATACCCCAATTTTGATAACTTTTTAGTCAAAGTTTCTACATCAATGGTGCCCAAAATTCCAGTTGCAACTTCTGCTCCCTCTAAAATGGTATCCCTAAACCCTCTTGGTATGTTGTACTCAATCATATGGAATCCATTTCTGGGTCAATGCTACAAATGTCCCTTTAATAAAAGGAGTATACCTCTTCTGCCTTGGAAAAGTCAAAGCAAATGCTTTGTTCACAGTAATATGCACTCTATTAATTTGCTGCCACTGAGCAGTATCTTGTATTCCAAAAATTGTGAATTGTCTCTCAGCTGGAATCTTTGGTTTAAAAAGTTAAACAACAGCAACAACAAAACTCTGTGAACTAATGTTTGACCTTTTCTTTGTTTTGTTTCAGTTTCTACTTCGTTTCTGGCTTGCACACGTGGTTTAACCATCTCTGGTGTTTTCCACTCATATTTCAGTTGGTGTGGTTGTTCAGGTTCCATCACAATTGTTGTAGGTTATTTTGATTTTTAGCCAAGTAAGTAGACATAAAATATCCAAGTTAAATTTGTATGCTGCTTCAAGCCCCTGTAATACATTCCCTTAAAATCAGAGACATTTGTTAAAATCATAAGATTATTTTTGGCATCATGGAACATAGATGCTATTGTTCAGCTTTCACACTTGTCTCCCATAATTTTAAAGTAGTGGAGACATGTATCCAATGTTTTCATGCTCTTTGATACAAAAGAGCTTTCCATTGCCACTAGAGGTAGGGTCTATTATCAACAAAAAACAGGGTGCTTGCTACTCCCTTGTAACACAGATATTCACAGTTTTGAACCTAACGTAATTATTAACATACAATGATTAATAAAAATAAAAGCATGCTAACTTCACTCAGACAAAGCCTAACAATTAATTTATGCTTCTTCTTCTAATAACCTTTCTGCTGGTGACGATTCTGGTGAGACTTCCCATACGCCTTACTCACTGTTAAATTTTAATAGCAAAGTCTGTAACGTAACATTCTTGCTTTTTGTTAACTTATTTACCTTCCCATAATTAAAATTGAAACTGGAACTGCTTAGGCATTTTTCCATTCTGGAGTTTTACTTGATATACATAAGTTCCTGCTTTATTTATAATTGGAGCTAGTCCATCCCATTTATAGTTTAGACTGTAAACTTGCGTGGAAAATATGTAACATTACTTTCCATCCTCCTTGCCATTCTGCAGAGTAGTGGTTTGTTCTTGTTTGTTTACCCATGCATTGAGCATTCATTCCCAGTTGAGTTGCTATAACAACATTAATCTCTTTCCAGTGTTTAGATAGGGTCTGTATCCATTCTTCAGTTAAAACATTAGGCAGTYTTTTTTCTCCCAGGCATAGCTCTAAATCACATGAACTTGTGAGAAGCTGTTGTGGCTCAYAGGTCATTAAAATGACAAGATGATGCGATATCCCAAACTTTTCTGTAATTTTTCACCATTTTGCCTAGTGCTATTTTTATAGTCCCATCGGGTCATTCAATTTACCTTGAACTGGGAGTTSCCAGCGATGTGGAACCTTTCTTTTCTTCCCAGGCCTCCACATAATTTCTTGATGATTTGCCCTGGAAAATATGTTCCTTGCTCCAAATCAATTTATTGGTTTAAATCCCATCTGGAAAATACAACATTAAATGCCTGCACTATGGTAGACTTAGCCATAGCTTTCTTTACTGGAACTACCTCAACCAATTTTGTCAGTGGATCTAGTATTAGCAAACAATACTTAATCCCACTTTGCATGGTAGGTGGGATTAAGGTGGGATTACACGTGGTCTAGTGTAGCCTGTTTGTATCCTAGCCTGTGGTTCATGAATTCTCTAATGTTTCAGTGTTATTTTTCTCTTAGTGGGGTTATTCACCATAGCACAAGTTAAAGAAATTATGTACCCATCTGTCTTCGTGTTTGGCCAACTAGCTATCTTCTAATACTCCCTTTTGCATTCAAGCAACCCCTACATGATCTTGTTCATGGACCTATTGAAACAAATCTACTTGAAGTGTATATAGTGCTCTCCATCTACAGGTGTTTGTTATCTGGCCACACTAAGCTCTCTATACTTCACCTGTCTACTAGCTTCTATAGTAATCGCACCTCAATTTCCTCATTTCCACGTTGTAGAATGGCTAGGTCTTTGATATCTTGCTTTGTATGATTTTCTTTGTTTTGTTTTCAAAATGGGTGTTTCTTCAAATGTTAAGTCTACTGGGACCACCATAACCTTGGCAAAGGCATCTGCTTGACTCTTCCAATACTGCTGCTTCTGTATTTTTCCTTTTGGTGTGCTTTTACATGACCTGCATATTTTTTTCCTCTCTGCTTTTTTTAAACTATGTTCAGGATTTCCTTTCCATGATTGATAGGCTACCAGATTTCCATTCTGTGTTTGTAGCTCATGTTTATTCCACGTCGGTAGCCAAATAGTTAAAGCTTGATATATCCGGTCTGAAATAACATACAAACCCAGATCATTTCCTTCAGGTTCCTCTTTTAACATTGTTAACAGARCTTGCAGCTCTGTTGCTTGTGCAGAGTGAAGGCAGGCAGCTCTTTTTATTTTTCACAGGGGTTGCAGCATATCCTATCGAGGATTTTCCATCCTTTTGACAAAAACTGGACCCATCTGTGAACCACACTGAATATCCTGTGGCACGAAGTCAGCAACGGAGCTTTTATCTGGTGAGAGACACATAAAAAGGTAACGGGCACTTATGTTCTGTTCCAGTGGTTAAAAGCCATATAGAGCTGGTGATAAAACCTTGTCATCTTCTACAGAAAATTCTTAGTTTATAAAAGCCAATGTCCATCCAGCTAACCTAGGGTTCGATACTTATCCAGTTTGTACTTTTCCACTGATTATGTACTTTAGTGGAGTACGTGTGATCCGTACTGCTGCAAAACAGCCTCTAGTGATGTATTCCCAAAGTTCATTGCCTATGCCAATGCTAAACCTGGTTTTTAATGTGGGATAGAGTTCTTTCCCACTGATCTTAAGACTCTCAAAGCAAAGGCTGTAACTTGCATCTTATTTCTGCTATCTTGAAATAGCATAGTCCCAAGATCTAGATCAGTAGTGGAACAGCTTACAAGAATCTGGGCATCTGACRGCCAGGGTTTGAACTAGCACAGTTTTGCTTCTTTCTGTTCTTTCCATTCTTGTTTGTGAGATTTCTTCACTGATTTGATTAGTGGTTTACTTATTTCTGCAAATGTAAGGATATTCTCACAAAAATGTAAGCGATTCCAAATACAATTATTACTGTGGGGGCATGCACTCTCATAGTCAGTTCTACCCTTTGGTGATCCCAGCATCACCCTCCCTTCCTGACCTAAAATGATTTCTAAATGTTTCAATTCAGATTGTACCAACTGAGTTTTGTCATGATTAGCTTTAAAGCCTGTGTTTTGAGTAATGCTGATTACCTCTTGGGTATATTCCTGGACTTTCAATTCAGTTTTTCCATGTACCAACACATCATCCGTGTATGATATGACATAACACATTTTGATGGTAATTTCATCCACATTTGATACATTTGATCCGAAAGTGTTGAGGTACATGCATAAAACAATGTTGCTTTCCCTCATAGGTAAATGCTTTTTTTTACCAGCTTTGCTCTGCCAGTGGAATTGCAAAGAAAGCATTGGCTAAGTCAATAACAAAAAATCAGTGAGATATTCTGCTTAGTGCTACAAGAATTTCAGGCACCTTTCCACCACAAACAACCTGAGAGGTGGCTACCTTATTTAAGTGTTAAAAATCCACTTTTAGGCTTTTTTCTTTGCTTTTAACCCTGGACAAAATGGGATGTTAAAATTATATGTCTCTGTACTAGGACCTCGCTTTCCAGTAAACTTGTTGATGGTGGATTGGGGTCCTTGCTCTGCTTCTTGCGGGTGTTGATATTGTTTTTTGGGAAGGAGGATCTGGACCTTCAATTAATACACAACTTCTATTTTTCCACATTTTAACTTACAGACACACAAAACTTGAGGAAATTCTGCTACCAAATATCCACTGTTTTTACTTCCTCCGGATTCTTAATAACAAAGCATCAATGACTTGCAGGAATCACTCCACCTTCACCTCCCACTGGTCAGCCCCAATTCCACAAACATCCGTAGCAAAATCTGCAGCTAATCCATTTTGTTTCAGCAAGTCTGTGCCAATAATTCCCTGCTGTTTATAAGAGGGATCCTCCCATTCCTATACTCAGAAGGAACTCCTGAACTTGGCAGCTATTTAACTGCAGGGAGAGATCTTGATACAGGTGCTTGAACATCCTTTCATGCATGTAATACAAGTTTTATCATTTTTCCACTTTCTTGAGTTCCAGCTGGAACAAATATTCATTGAAGAGTGTTTATTGACACTACGGTATCAATTAACAACATGGCACTAGTGGTAGTTAATGTTCTTTCTCTGACCACCCAGTACTAATATTGTTATTGGCCATTTGCATTGGTTATATTGTAATTTTACCACTAGACCAGGGGCAGGTAGGCAGCAGAGTGTCCCTAGTCTTTGCTATTGAGAGGAAGAGATGATGCCTGAGGGCTTCACTGAGAGGGACCTGTTAGGTTCTGTAGTTTTCATTCCTCCTCCTCATCTTTTTTCATTAGCTTGACAAAAAAAGCCAGCAAGGAATGTATGGATTCTATCCCATTTTCTCATATCTTTGCCTCTTTTTCTCAAATTTTACCATGTTGTTTTCCTGCAGTTCCACTGGTGTTCCCTAGAGGAAGTTTTTATCACGTTCTCCAAGGGTCTTTTGCAGTTACTGTTACCACCTCTTTTTACACAAAGAGCTAAACCCACACTGAGGACTGTTTTCCCTTTTCTGTTCCTTTTGATCTTTATTTTTAAATGGAGGCTGTGGGTCTTTTATGACCATATTTCTGAAAATTACGGTATGTGCAGACCTTTTGTCAGATACACAGGACTGAGATTTCCTTGCATTCCTTCTTACCTTCATTATCTTGCCCATTTGTTGAAGCTGAATTTGCAGCTCCTCCCATTGTATTTCTGCTTGATTCACAGGTCCCAGAATTACTCTTGCTGACTTAACCCTTGTACCACTGCTACTTTAAAGGCACTGTGGTTCTATTAACTCAAACAGATACTTCCCCAGATGCCAATCCCAATAATTTTTCCAGGATTCATATGATTTTACATTCTCATAGTGTTATTCTAGGTGGAATAACCTGCTAGCCAAATCTCCTTTCAGTGCTCAGGTAACTGTTCTGAGACGTCTACTTAAATTTCTTACAGGAGATTCTTCCTGCAATGTAGCTGATAATCATACTCTACTCTGAGGCAGTGTTTTTAAAAGCTGTGCAATCTTTACTAGTTAAGGAAAGCTAATCCTTAAGGCCTGAAAGCCCCATTTTACAAGTTTCTGAATTCAGCGGCCTCAAGGTTTCAGCAATTACTCTTGCTTGCTCTGCAGTCAAGTCAGTTGCTATTGTTATAATCTCCCAAGTTTTAGAGCAATGCAACCAAGCAGGAGTAGCCAGTGCTGTGAGTTCTGTTTTTACCACTGTTTTGGTTGTAACTGTGTAACTGGATCATAAAAGCCTATTTTGTTCTCACATTAACATGAATTTTCAGTATAGTTGTGGACTGAGTTTCCCATATACCCCTGTTTTATTCTGGGTAGAGAAATGTTAACATATTCATTATGTACAGTTGACAGTTGTGTCCTAGGTGACTGTAATTGAAGGAAAAGGGCTCTCTGAGTGTGCAGAAATCCATCTGTACAGCATAGCTGTAAGGATCTGTCTTCAAGTTAGTAAATGGTTCACTGCAAAAATTATAAGGTAAACCTAGCTATCAGAAGCTGAGAACCTACTCTTAAACACCATTAGACTAGTATTATACACCCAGATCAAAAGAGAGACAAAAGTCTGGCTGGTTTTATTATCATCTAGATCAAAGCTGATGCACAACTGAGGGTTTTGGTAACATTTGCCATTATTTCTACTCATATTTTGCTAGTATAGAAGATATATATACATATTTCTTTTTTCTATTGTTCACTCCTCTCTTTTTCTATATATTCATATAAATATATGTGAAGAAGAAAGGGGATTTTTGTAGGTGAACAATGTCATTATTGCTTTCCTCTATTTCCTATCATAGTTTAACACTAATGTATGAGTCATCTGATATGGCATGACAATCAAGTCCTTATCTGTATCTATGTGATCCATTGGGAGGAGATCAGATTACTCAGTTTACCATTATCAGAATAAGCCACCACTAATAATATTGTGCTAGCACAAAGGATGTTTTGATCACTACCATAGTGGTGGCACACAAAAAGAAACAGGATAATAACTTCTACCCATTCTTGGGGTTAAAATGTTTATGGGGAGCATCTTACTGTGAAATCTTGGAGTAAGCATCATTCTGCCCACCTGTCTTCACCCTCTTGTGAACCAGAGGAAATTGTCAGTGTGGGTGCCAGATTTCACTGGAACAAGGTGAACTCTGTAACAAATTAAGTGTGATCACCCAATCTAACCCCCAGTATATGAAAAGACCATACATGCATTCATGATGCTATGGGCTTATCTTCATTTTTAGGCCTCACAGAAGCATCTACATATACTTTCCCTGAGAGACCTACCACTCTTAAATAGTTCAGCCTACTTGAAGTATGAATATAGGTGGAAATCAATTAGGAAAGTATGTGGTAATTCTGTCCTGTGAAGTGACCCACCACACCAGTATTCTGAAAGAGTATTTGTCACAGATATATTTGGGACAAGGTGAAGTACCACATTTCAAATAATTTTTGTTCATGTAAATGTACGATTTCACATACACATTAGATTTGGACTATCCAATTAGTGTGTGAGAAATTCTTCCCGGTGCTGTCACATACAGTAATAAGCATCTTTTGTTGCTAATGTGCTGCTGAGTTATTCCATAAATAACCTAGGCAGATATGTTTTCCTCCCTCATGTGCACCGTACCATGGAATCAGTTTTGGTTATAGGACTTGGCCTTGTTGTGGTCACACCTGCTTATAACTGCCAACTCAGTGGACCTCTTCATGAACTGATTGCCAGCCATGCGTGATCACTGCAGAAATCATCGATCTTCTTTAGGATGTGGGGTAACCTAACAATGTATCTGTCCCCAGACACCATGGAAAATGCTATAATGTCTTCTGCAAATGGGCCATGACATGGAATCACTACCAGATCATTTACTCTAGGGGTTAGATAAAAGGTTTTGTTTGCATGCCACCAAGTCCCATAGATATTCACCAGAGGTAGTTTAAAACAGATCCATTTTCTAAATTCGGTTCTGCTTCATAGTATTGACTATAAAAGGAACCCCAGAGGATGCTCCCATCAAGCAATCCCTGTAGTATTTAATAAGCATACCTTGCCCACAGGGGGAACCTGTGGATCCTTAGGATGTGGGCCTTAGGATCTCTAATTTCTACTGGAACAGCATTCCTGGTGTGCTGGGTGCAGACACTGAATACAAGGGATATAGGCCTTTTCTTACAGTAGCAGGTATCTCAGTTTGACTAAGTGCTCAAATGAGCTGATGAGAGTTGTTTCCTTGAACATTATTCCGTATTAACAAAATCACTTGCTCTCAGTGAATGGTGACATGGAAAACAGGGCTGCTCTGAATACTTTATTCAGTCAGGATGAGCTGTTAATCATTCATTATTTGTTGCTCACTATAAAAAGAAATCAAGGAATTACATTTAGTGTCATGACCCTCACACAGGGTCACGTGTTATTGTGTGCAAGCAGAATGTAGACTGGGCAGAGGTAGTGATTCAGGGTTGAGTCAAAAAGGAGGAAGTCTAGAGTGCAAAGAGTGAGGAAATTGGAATATGAGCAGACATCACTGTGTTCCTTCAGTTATCTCTGATGGTGCTGGAACACTGTCCTAAGCCTCGTGGTTCGAGGGTGCCAGTGAACATCAACTTTTGTGGAGCCACCCCCCAGTCCTCTGGCTCTGACCTACAGCCTTCATCTCCCATTCTGTCTGGGAAGTAGACAAGAAATCATGTTGTGATTTTACAGTCCATGCAGGGAAGGGGAGAAAACATTGGGGAAGACCCCTGAGGCTTGCTGATTAGTTAAATACTTCGTATTGGTTCTTTCTGCTGTTTATTGGGCAGGAAGGTCTCTGTTTACTAATATTACTCTATGAGTTTGGCCATGCTTAGCACTTCTTAAATCTCATTAATCATGTTGCTGTTTAATATGATATGTCACTTTTGTACAAAGTTTATGCTTAGAAATGAGTAAGAAATAAAAAGAAAAAAGATGAAATTTGGATTTGCAAGACAGAAGTCTAATAAATTCAAGTTTCAGTGGGAAATGTATGGGAAAAGGTTGTTTTGCCCTTGATTTGGATAATATTTGAGAGCAGAGCAATAAACCTTGTTGGAATCAGAATACATTTTAATGATCTTATGATGTGCCAGCTTGTCAGAACTGGAGTCAGTTTTGACTGAAAAGAAAGAACAGAGAAAAATGGTATTTTTAATAGGTGAGAAATTAGTTTTAGTTTAAAATACTGGTATAAGTTTAAGTAAAATAATATTACTGTGTTATAGATATTAACGAAATTATATCAAGCACTATAATACTGTACCCTATGGTGGCTGCTTAATAAATATATAAAGTTGTTGCTGTGAAGATAAGACAATTAAGAAATGTTTTTTAGGAGTTTTTCTAGGACTGGCACTCATTTAGGTTTTTACATAGCAGAGCTGTCAATGAGATAGAATGTTTTACTGACTTGGGAAGACAACTTTTCTATCCTTTAAAAAGCATGAAATGTATAGGATAAAGCAGATCAGCTATCAAAAGCTGATATCTAAATGCTATGCAGCTGTTTGGCCAATGATGAGGCAACTTGAATTGTGCTCACTAGTGACTTGAAAGCCTGTGGCTTGTAAAAGAGTTGATCTCTTTGGTAGTGTGAGAATAGATTTATCATAATTCTTGCAGACTAGAGACCAGAATAAGTTATAAGTCTTGGGCATTTTTGGGTATCTGTGAAGAAAACTTTTTTCTGTATCAAATATAAGCCACACTCCATTTTTTTTTTTTTCTAAAAGAAATCAAACAAATTATTCTAACAGAGGGAAAATTCCTTTATTCCTAAGAAACATAAGCTATTGTATATTTATCAGTAGCTGATTAACACTTTGTAAAAACATATCTTGTACCCAGGAACTGGAAGCAGAAAATGGAAATGATACCTGGTAAACCACCAGTCCACAGGGAGACTAACAGTTGTAGTGAGTAAGCTTAGATAAATGTATCTTGCTTGGGATCAATGTAMATGTGCTTGCTTCTTCCTGATCTCTTTTCCATCCTCTCTGCCGCCAGCTTCAGCTGTTGACAGCCCCTGGACTAAAGATGGCTTAGAACTGCAAACCAGGAGCTTGTACCTGGAAGTGTCAGGAAAGATAAGGAGCTCTGATTAGCCATTGGATAGGACTTTAGGAAATGAATTTGTGGAAATTGAGATTAATGAACCCTTGTGGAATGAGGGAAATTGGGAGCAGGTAGAAGATGCAGGTAAATTAACAAGACAGTAGAACATCTAGTCTGGGTCAATAGAATGACTACAGGTAATTGCCTCTTCAGTAACTGTAGCCATAATGTAGCTGGCCACAACATACAGAAATCTGATGTTCTAATCACTGAAGTCCTGCGTGGTGAGAGTGTTAATTCCTCCAGTCTCTTTAGAACTATTTCTTGCAAAGTGATCACATGCAGGCACATCTTGATATCATAACTGCAATCGTCCTGGTGGGTCTACCTGGATTGTTTCAGGGATGCGTTGGCGTTGTGGCATGTAAAGCAGACAGAGCTGTGGCATGTGGCAGTATGTTTCTGGAAGAAGAAGTGGTTGGTAAGAGGAAGCATTACCCCTGGTGTCTGTGGGGTATGACTATTTAAAAGGTTTGGAGCTTGTGAACAAGTGTGTATCTGCACTGAATACAATTGCCTGTAGAACCACATTTACCTATACAATAATTTGTTTTATAGTAAACATCAAAAAGGAACAAAGCAATTTGACTCTGGTCAAAGACTAACATGCAGAACATGGTCATAGTGCCATAATCAATCTCTTATGAGATGAACTGAATGAAGTGATTATTTTAGTCATTTCACTACAGTAACAAAATTCAATATACAAGATAAAGTAAAATAAGTAAGTATACTTCCATACTGCTACAGCACAAGAAAGTCAAATTAGTTATAAAAATTAAAAATATTTGCCTATTTTTGAAATAAACCCCAGTTTGGGGCTACTTGCCTCAAAAAAAAGCTGTGAAACAGTTTGAGTCCAGAGGATAGCAATGCCAAAGATCAATAGCACAAACTCTATCCAGAAAGGTTATAGGAACTGTTTGTTTTTTTTTTTTTTGTCTAGAGAGGACAGACAACACTTGTGAAAGCAGCATTAAAATTTCAAAAGTACTGCAAAGTGGAATGGAAGAAGTTGTTCTTCATATTTGCTGTGGATAGGAAAGGGGTAACAGGTCTAACCTATCTCAAGGGCAATTCAGGTTAGACATCAGAAATACTTTCTAACAGTTCAGATAGATAGTTTAAAAATCTCCATGGAACAAACATTCCATCTTTGTTTTTCGAAACTACCAACAGAGTGACAGAACTCAAACGTTTGTCAAGAATGACAGATGGAATAGTTGATCTGACCTGGAGGAAGGAGGATGGACAGGACAGCATTCTGAGGTCTCTTCCACTCCTCATTTTTGTGATTTGTAAGGAATATGATGAACTGTAACTGTAGAATAGAGAAATAAACAAAACTTTGGAATTCAGTATTAATAGGCAGAAGCTGAACAACAGGTTTTTTATTCTCACAATTTCCTGTGTGATCTAGACATTTCACAAATTGTGTAGAATAGAATCCAAGTATTTATAAAATACAATTTTAAATAGTATTGTAGAAGGGAGGAAGTCAATATGAATAGCTTTGATTTCTGTATAGGATATAATATTAATACTGTTATATATTTCATATGTAATGACTTGAGTTTGTAAACTCCTTCCCCTCTTCCTCAGGAGTTCAGCTGTCTGTGATCCAAGATGCAGCTGTGTAACCCTCTCTCAGACTTGTGAGGAAATTACTAAATTCTGAGCAAGAACTGTGAAAAAGTTGATAGAGTAGACTTCTGCAAGTTAAGCAAGTTAAGAGAGGTAAAATTGCACACAGAGGTAAGACTCTTGAGGTGGAGCTAGGTAGCAGTTCAAGGATTCAAGAGGAAAAACATCATCATGAAAAGGAATAAAATCCTAAGGAAAAAGCGGGGATTTGGAGGACGGCAATTTAGTCACACTAAGGATCCATTCCAAAGGCAGTACAAACCAGCCTTACCCCACCTCACTGAGAACTTCCTGGCCAGCAAAGACATTTTCTGTTTCTTATTCAGGGCACTGAGCATACTAACACTCAGTTTAGTATTTCATTAATTCAAGTTATCTTTTGTGTGTAGTAACTAATCAGTAACTGCTGGATACTTTTAAGTTGTGTATATTCAGCTTACAAAGGCTCTTTGTGTATGGCAAAAGGTATCCAAACAAAGCAATTCAGTGAGGGAAGGATAAAAGTTCATTCAAGTTCCTTGATTACTGGTACCATTACAATGTTACCAGGCATATCATTGGCTAGAAAAATTATCAAGAAAAAAAATTGCATGTGTCTGCAATAATACATGGTTTATTCAGCTTCAATGGGGAAAATGTTTTCCACCTGCACAAAAAGTCACTTTTATTATTGTTTTTCCATCATTTTTCATATAGCATATTAAATACAGTAAACTGTGAAATAAAGTCCTGAACACTTTTAAATCCCTAATGTTCTATACTATATTTCTTTGAATGAATATATCTTGTTTTTCCATATTCAAAGGGCATCTGTTTTTCTAGATATGCTGAGGGAGAAAACATCCGCTTATGCTCTAGAAAGATGGAACTTTTTAATCCTGCTTTAAATAGTTTAAGAAATCTTACTAAATCTAAGACGAATGTAAATACCACTTCAATTAAATACATTTTTCTGTTATAACTGTGGTAAGAATCTCATTTTAAATGCAACTGTACTTCAAGCAATGATTATGAAAAATATTATCTCCTCACACATTAATGCATCATCGAGTCATATTTAATAACTTCAGTGATAAACAAACACCAAGAAAGTTGTTTTCCATATATAGGAAATTTCTCTCAAAGTGAGCTGTAGATTTGTCTGGATTTTCTGTTGTTGGTTAAGTATAAGCCAAAAAAATTTGAAGCTTTCAGAAACAAGACTGAGTTTGTAAAGCTGAAAACTGACACGTTACTAATAGGAAGCTAGCAACGTGACATTAGTTGGTGGCAGTCCCCCTTACAAGAATAAACAATTAACTCCAAATCGAGTCACCAGATGATAAAAGTGGAGCTTTGTAATATCATTAAAACATTCTTTTCGGAGTAGACTTCCTTTTTAAACACAAATAGAAGCTTCATGCTTACAATAACTTAATTTGGCCTCATGCTTAGTCCAGGTCAAATAAGATGTCTAGCAATTCCTATAGGCGGTATCTTGTGGCTGAGCATACAGCATAGTTCAAGAAACATAAAATTGTCATTTTCTGACTGTATGATAATGCTCTTCATATAGGACAATTCTCGTTTGATAGAGTGGTGGCCAAGTTGGCAAAATTCCTGTACAAAGTAGTATTCTTTTCCAGCACTCATTAACAGGAAAAAGGCTGCTAAAATGGAACAAGGAGTTCCCTGAGTATCACAAATCAAAGCTTGTTCACAGTTGTTCTAACCTATGCTGGGGCTGAATGTCATTGAGGAATTATTACAGGATTCCTGGGACCCCCTCCACCACTTCGCCTACTTGGAGCTTATTGGAAAATCCAACTCTCCATCTTTAAGGAAATAAAAGAAAAAAATAGTTTGTGTCCTTTTCTCTGGTTATAATATATAAAGGCTTTGAAGTATTTGCTTCAGTTTCTTGTCTTGTTTGCTATTTTTATTGATAAGCATAAAAAAAATGGTTAGTTTTTCTTGATATTGTTCAAAAATTTTTGAAGGTATCATGCCATCATTTCACAATGTTTTGACTCTGATGTCAAAGTTAGATTAAAGTTTTGTGTCAGTTATTTATTCTGATATCATGTATCAACTGGTCACCCCCTTTGCTGGCCTGCATCAGGTAAAAAAAATACATGGAACCAATGTGTGATTTGTGGGATGAGATTCTCTCAACATGAATTCTTTTCTGGAAGCATAACTAGTTGAAACTTCACCACAAAACATGAGCGCCCTATTTTTCAAATGCCTTTTTCTGCCATTCCAGAAGCTGACTTATGATCAGTTTGTTCATAAAATATTAAGACATTTTGACATCTAGGAGAGGGTTGGATAAGTAAATTTAGATAAATAAATGCATGGAAACAGTCTGGAATAATTAATAGTGAGTTACAATACAGAATGATCTGTGTTACCTAACTTAACTGCAATCCAAAAATTATGTTATAATCATGCAAAATGCAACTTAAACACTTATGTGAAGAACAGAGCTATAGTGACAAGACTGGTGAATGGTCTGTAAGAACAATGACTTAGAGAAGGATTTAAGGTTTGTCATAGTTTATTGTTACAGTACAATCTCTCATTGCAGTAGAGTGCCCAAGAGAGATGATTCAAACCATGCATTTGTATCAAGTAGGAGAAGGGAATTAATTGTGCCTCAGTCTACAGCATTACAATCTCTCCAGAATATTTCAAGGCACCTAATGGTCATCTTTCAAAAATGCAAGAAGTTCTTATGCTCAAAATTCTAAAAAAGGTGTGTCAATATAATCCAGGAGCCATAAAACTATGTCAGGCAAAAGGAAATTGGCTACTACCCTAATAAAGAGAGGGTTCAGTAAACCTTATAAATATTTATAAGTATTTTCACATAGAAAAGATATCTGACAATGAAGGTCCTCATAGAAGTAATAATATCCAAGAGGTATTGTTCTGTCTTGAACTAAACAATTTCCATGAAGGGAAATGGAGGATAGAAGCAGCTAGCCAATAGCTGCAATGAACTTGTGAGCAATTGCAATTTTTTGAGTAAAACTAGATGTTTTCCTCATGTATAGGCTTTAATTTAGACAAGGTCAACTTTCCTGAGCCTATGAGTCACTTTCCAGAATTTTCAACTGGCTAAAATCTCTTAAGACATTTACCACATAACTCAATAGAGGTAGCTCTTTGAGCTGCAGTTGTCATTATCTTCACAGAGTCCTTCTGATCCACTGTGGGATAGAGCTGAGATGGACGTGTAGCAGAGTTTTGGACAATCCAGATGCATGAACCTTGTCAGCCATTTTTTACTTGCTTGTACAACAAGGGATTTGAATTGTCCAACAGTTCCCATATCAGCAGATAGCTAATTCTTCTGATCATAGGATAACAAACTGGTTTGGGAATGAATTTTGAATAGTTTATGAGCCTTAAATAGCTCAAGGGTCATAGATTGGTCATCTCTGTTTAAATCCATCTTTTGTGGGAAATTTTGTGACTGGTAAGTAGRAGAAAAAGATTTTCTTTCTTCTCGGACTTTTGAGTGAACAGGACACTGCTTTCAAGATGTTCACAATACCTTTACTTTGCATTAAGTCAATGTCCATTTGATACAGACAATGTCTATATGAGATTTCATGCTTCAGGGCTTCAGCCTACAGAATTAAAAAGAAATCTCCCTTGATGACATCAAAGATTGGTTAAAGCTGGGTGGTAAGCTATAGATTTAACCAAATAACTGATCTGAGGGAAGACAGAAAGTATTTTTCAAACACTGAGTTTATGAATCCTGCTTATATATTTAGGGCAAAACTGGTTGCCAGACTTTGGATGAGAAAGTATTTCTCCTCAGATTAGATTGACTGGTACCCACACTGTTTCTGTGTCTGAAAAGTCAAAGTACAGAAGCTATAGAGAAATAACAGAATTTTCTAGCTTACTAAGTAGATCTAAAATACTGTACTTTCCCAATTTTCCCACTTTTTTAGTATCAGTTTAGTTGGTTCAGCTCCTAGTGTGATAAAACYGGCTGTAAAACAGTCTTTCATTTTCTTTGCACTACTGTATGTAGGCAATAGAAACTCCAGTACAAATTGCTATTCTGATTTATTTCTATTTCACTTTCTTATCATGACTGTACTGCAATAGCATTGAGACGTTGCAATGAGATGACAGAAAATTGTGACAGATCTTGTAGTTTTGTCCATTTTCCCTTTAAGTTGAAACAGTTGTGAAAGACCTGCATATACTCTTTCATTTTTTTAAATTAATTGACTTTTATCTAGAGTCTCTCATTCAACTTTATTCAGTTCCCACTGAAATAATTGGACCAGTCCATTAAGATCAAGTCCAGCAAAGTACTTAGGCACACAAGTTAAAACCCAGAAGTATTCCCATTAACTGCTGTGGATGGAAGTCTATACAAATATCTCAGGATGACTTTTCATAAAAACATAAGACTTATATTTACTAATCCTTTATATTTTGCTTGACTGACAATGATAAACTACCCTTTCTAAAGTAATCCCCACTCTGATAAGACTCTTTGTATTTCAAAACATTGTAAAAATACTCAGTTTTATCAAAATTTTGAAATTACAGGCATGCATGACTAAAAGGACCAAAAATTATCTCTTCTGGTTAATTATCAGATTAAGTAAGTTTTGTTTGAGTAAAGCAATAGGAGACCTACAGACAAATTTATATAAATCTACTTGTCTTCTAGGACAAGGTTTTTTATTTAACTTTTCATAAATTTTACTTCTGTGAAAGTGTTGAACATATCTAGTTTACTATATACATTGAAATAACAGTTAAGAAGTGCAATTAATTTCTTTGAAATGTTTTAAGTATTTGTTATTATTTTCATTGAAGTAATGCCTACARATACTGATAAAAACAATATATTCCACAATAAAATAAATGGTCCATTTCAAACAGTTTAGAATCTGAAGATACATTAAAACATCAGAAGGATACTAATTGAGCAGATTTCTGCTGACCATAGCTATTTCCAAACCATTTCTAAACTGGGTCTGAAACTCATCTTGCTGTTCTGCAGTTACTCAAATGAGAAACGATATGCACTATAGTAAAATCCTGTTTTCTTTCAGGCTAGATGGGTCATGTTTTTCTGGATTAGACTTAGAAGAAGGGAAAAGAACCAAAAGAGTAAAACACTCCTTTTTTGTTACTTGGTTTCATTCTCACTGTGTATTCAAGGATGGATTCATCCTTAAGAGTAACAGTTACTTGGAGCATTCAGCACCATCTCTAATAAGGTAAAGAGGAATTCCTGAGAGTTTTAAGGGGCATAATTAAGCCAACAGTAGATAAGGGGAACTTCTCCTGGTGGAAGAATAGACTATTCAGGCTTGTTTTCCCAGATGACAATGAAATAAGTGTGCATTTAAGGACTTTGTTTGCTAAATATTCCCTTTAGGAAAAGGGAGGCAGAGTCCAAAGTGCATACATTTTACTCTCCAAAATAGGTGAGGCAAATGGAGTGGGTAAAAAACAAGAGGAAGCTGTTCATCGTCTCTGTTTTAGATAAGAAGAGCAAAGTCCAATCATGCTGCATGTCCYTAACCGTATTAATTCTGCTCATTTTTGAGCAATCTTTCAGAGGACTAGATGCAAACCAAGAACCACCTTCACAGTATGTCAATRATTTTCTTTTTTTTAAATCAGAGATATTTTATAAAATTCACTCATAACTAAAATTGGGAAAATTCCAAATAACTGCATATTATTTTAAATAAACACCTACTTTCTAATTTATTTTGTATATCTGTGCTGAATTGCAGAAAATATAATGCTTATATCATTCAAATGAAATTAAATGAAGGACCCACAGTAATCAAACTGATACAAATACAAAATGTAGATGTTTGTAAGCAAACTCCAAATATCTGGACTTGTTTCAACATGTTTATACTTACCTGTTACAAGGATTCACTTGCAATGTATGACATTAATAACTTCATAGATTTTAATACATATCTATAATTTTCTTTCAAACAAATGGTCATTGACATTRCTGTCCTTGGCTTAACAGTTGTATATTTCTTGGTCAAACATTATTTTACAGGGAGCTATCTTAAATAAATTTAAAATGCATTCTGAAGATGAAAAGAAGCAGAAGCAAACTGCAGATGGAAATAGTCATGAGATCACTTCAGCCAGCCAGGGTCATGAATCTGAAGACAAACAGTAAGTATTCTTAAACATTGTAAACATGTTCTGTATTGAAGCTTATAAGATTACGTTATCCTATTTTAGATTTTATTTTATATTTTATTTAATTTCATTTTTTATTTTATTTTACTTTATTTTATCAGGAAAGCCTAATAACAGGAAGCTTGAGAGTAGCATTGATTGACACATTCATTTGGTGCAGAAGGACCTTTTATCTCTTTCTTTTAAAGGACTAAGTGTCCACAGTATTGCCTACAGTTTATTGAAAAACAATTCTAAAATATGACAGAAATTATGTTGGAATGAACTTGGATACAGTTATGTCATCAGCTAAAAATTATCCTAAAATTTGTAATATGGCAGGGAATCAATATTTTACATACCTTGAACATTTTATTTATTCCCCATCCCCCATGTGCAAAAATTTCATTTTATAAGTAAGTTATCTTCCTCTTTCCCATTTTGAAAGCTATATACTGCTTCAGTTTACAAATTCCCTGATCAGATAGTCAAACCACCAGCCCTTGCTGGTGTTGTTTTATCCTTGAGAGGGGTGAACTGGGAAGAGCTTGACTTAAATTTACAGCAGTCAGGAGCTGATGCTATTTATATACCTGGAGGTTTAAATAAAAACATCTCAAGAATGCTCAATAAATCATATTCATTTTACACACAATTTTTTCCTGTAAAATTATTTCAGAATTATATTTTAATTTAACTTCATTAATATATTGCATTAGTATTTCTGTGAAATGTTGTTGCTTTTTAAATGCACTAAAACTATCACACCTTTTAAGCAAGGAAAATAAGAAGAAGAAGAAAGAGAAAAATGCTAAGATGGTCAGCCCATTTACACTGGTAAGATTTATTCTCTCTCTCTATATATATACATGCACGCACATTTCAAAGTGTTAACAAAAAATGGTTAAAATTATATATAGCACTCAAGCAGTTCTTTTTGTTGATGTAGTTATATTAAAGAAGCTGTCCTATTACTGATATGGATTCTTAGGAGTCTTCCCTTAGTAAGTTATCATGCTAAACACACCCGTACTAGACTTCTGTTTGTGAAAGGTAGAGATTTCCATGTTCAGTCATGTCTTCCGACACAATGAAAGTGGTGTCCGTATACCTAAGATTATGCATGGTTTTGTCGTCTAAATTACCTGAGTCAGGTACTAATCACATTAATTAGCCCCATTAATCATTATTCAGTCACCTGAGTCAGCAGTAAAGGGCAACTCCATGGCACTGATGAAACTTAAAATTAAAAATTGTGTACTAAAAAGTACTTTAAATTCCAGAAACTTTTTATTTTCTGTATATTTTAAAAAAGGCAATCTGTTAATATTTAATCAAAGTAAATCCTAGGTCCCCTTTTAGTAATAATGAAATGTTTTATATTTTGTAGGTTTAGTGTGCATAATGCACAGCAATGATAGGGCAAATAACAGAAATAAAACTATAGCCCGTGATGCTGGCCAATGCCCAATTTCTCTGCTTTGCTATACCAGCTTGCACTTGTACAATTACATCATACCACTATAATTTACAGCAGTAAATTTAGTATTTTACAGTACAGAATAAAGCCAATGATTTTGTAACAGATGAGCTCAAACTTTATTAAGTTCAATGACAAGAGGTATTTAGGATTTCAGTACATTTTGATAATGTCTATGGTACATTAGAAACAGTTTTTCTGACTGCATAATAATGAATTTAGAGTAAAAGTAATTATTGCCTTATTATCACAATGCCATTAAAATTTCTTATAATTTGAACTTTAAATGGCAAAGTTAAAAAGGGCAAATTTCTTATGCCTTGTTTTCATATGGCCTTTCTTACCCAGGTGCAGATATTGATGCATTGAAATAGTACACTATTTTATCTCTGGTTTTGAGAGTTTATAGTATAAAGGAGCTTATATTAGAAGGATTTATTCCTGTACATTTAAATTGTTTTCTAAACTTAATTTCTAATCAGATAAAGTTGTAGTTTTGTGATACTACGTGTACAATTGATAGCTTTTTCTTGAATTTCTTGACTTTGTAGACATAACATTGTGTTAGCATTCTAATACCACAGTTAGAATTAATTTCTCTTCTCACTCACAGTTTCGATACTCCAGTTGGTCAGATAAATTACTAATGATACTAGGCACTGTCCTGGCAATAGCCCATGGAAGCAGTCTCCCTGTCGCGATGATAATTTTTGGTGATATGACTGATAGCTTTGTTGCTTCTGGAAGCTCAAATTTTCCAGGTAAGAATATATCTGCTATGAAGAGAACAACAGCTCATATTTAGAAAAGAGCCTGGGAGATTCAAGCATCTTGACAGGAGATATTGATGGAGATATCAGAAATCCCAACTTGCTGCTATACTATGATGCAAATTAGTAACTCTTGTGTTTATTGTAATAGAGACTGGAATTTTTTTTGCTCCTAATTCTTAGTTTCTGCATTAGTAGATTTTATTTTTAATTTTTTCAAATTATCCACTACAGTGCACATTCAACAAATCATGTTTAACTGTGGCTGTGATAAATAGAAAGAGGCTGGTTTTCCATCTCCTCAGCGTGAGTTCCTGTTGATTCCCTTGCACCAATTCTGACAATTATAGTTCACAAGGTGAATCAAGTCAGTAAGTAGATCCAACAGAAAATTTGCTACCAAAAATAAAAGTACCAATTTTCTTTTGGATCAATTTGTTGAATAGCCTTTATTTGCTGAATCAGAGGTACGAAATCAAACACAAGGGAGGGCAGGCATGCACTGCTGGATACAAGAGGGAGGAGTGATACTGTCACTTTGGTATCAACTCACAGCTAGGCCAGATCACGTTGTCCTCTGAACTCACACATTAGATGTTAAACTTGTGAACAGGATTGTTCCCTGAAATAGTATCTAATAAGATTTTATTAAACATTTTAATAAAAGTCTATGGTGATACAGAAAAAATAAAGGATGTGACTATCTTCTGTCCTGCATCCATTTTTGCTCTTATTATGCTGCTATAAGACAGAAACATGGGCATACTGCCTTTATCAGAACAAGTAATTTATGATTTACTCCTTCCCAAGTACAATAAATTGATCAGGTTTTTGTGGTGCAAATGCAAAATGCTGCAGCTGTAGTCTTCTCAAAACATTTGTCACTAGGTTCTCATGTGGGGCAGAAAAATTTTAGGGCCAACACCAACTTTATAGCCAATGTTTTCAAATGGATTAAGCTATCTAGAGTTACTGATTTGATGTCAATGTCTAGGCCTGTATTTTTAATGGGTTTTGGCATTATACAAATGCCCTATATTTTCAAAAAAGAAAAAACCAAACTGAGCATTTAATGAATGCTCAGGAAAACCTTTTAATCTCAAGTTAGACTGAGGTAGTTTTGTAGTCAGTGGAGTTATGGCTAACCTTATGTTAGTATAATCACTGTTTTTTTAATAGGTGGAAGCCTGAAATTGTCACACTCCTCCTTTCATTAAAATCAACTTGATTCAAAAGGAGATGTAGCAACTCAAAATTTGCTGAACAGCATGCAGGAAAACAAATTTGTTAAAACTTGCTCTATTAAAAGTGTTTACTCTTTTCTTCCTTTCTAAGGAAAAAATTCTGCGGTGAATTCCTCTTCAGATTTTCTTGGCAAGCTGGAAGAAGATATGACAAGGTAATTAGAAATTGATATTTCCTCTTCTTTTTTTAATGTAGGCACACGTTTCTAGTCAAGCCATTCTTCTCCCACAGATGTTTTGCATACTTTAAACAACATAAAAGCAAAGGTTGATTGAATAATGAATGTAACTAAAGATTTGCACATGAGATCATTGGAGGCACTGGGAGGATTCTTGAACATCCTCAGCCATTCCCAACAACTTCCCTGTCATCTCTTGCTCTCACCCATCCCACCCCCTGTTCAGGGGTGCTCTGTGTCCCAATGCCACCTGCATTTCCTTCCTCCTTCCTTCTCTTCCTCTGAATTTAAAAACAGTAATTGTTATGCTAAAAAATTATATTGATTATCATCCATCAATTCCTTGAGGTATTGTGATTCACTGATAAAAAGCAGAATTAAAATTGCCAGATAGTACCTACTTTTCTGCCAAAGCATCAAGTTCAACTAAATTATCTGGACTACAGAAAATACAGAGTTAGATTATATGCAACCTTAAACCTAGCATTCTAGAGCTGGCAACAGCAGAAGACAATAGTCAGTAAGTGCTTCTGCTACAAAGCTTCATAAAGAAAAGGTCAAACAAGCAGAAACATCAGCTGCCAATAGGTGTATTTTGTTAAGGGGCTTTATTAACTACTGTCCGTAGACTTGGTTTATGCAGGATGTCTAAAGCTCATGTGCAATTTCTTGTACCACTTCAGCTTCTTTTCTTCAGGTTGAAGTCTGTTCCTCATTAGGTATTGAAAAATATCTGACATCTGACCAATGCTGATGTGGTCTTCAAGGCAATTGTCTTTTCTGAAGAGGAGGAGGAGATAAGGCATTCGCTCTAGTAACTCTTGCTGTTTTATATTGAAGTGCATTAACATTTCTGGTAACAGGGGACTGTAAACTTGTAGATCATTTAGATTAAGTAGTTAAGTTTCTAATTAAAAAAAATCTATTTACACCAAAAAAAAGTTCCTTACCCTAAAATAAATGAGCAAGAACTAGTTAGGAGAAGGCTGTTACTTAGAAATGAAGAACTCATATGTAATGAGAATGAACTGGCAGGGAATTGGCAATTATGTTTTATAAGAGAGAGTATGGACACACAGAGTTTCTTGCTCCTGCAACATTTCTGTCAGTYAGTCTCTGACATGAATGCAAGTAATGCGTACACACTTCCAGCAGAATATGCTTGTGCCCAGTGAKTTGAAAGCAAATTTGAAGGCAAAATTGCAGAACAAAATAATTTATGCATGGGTGAAGTACCCTAACTGTTCTATGTTTAGTAAATACCTGATGCCTAGTTACACAACATTTTTAAAGTCTGTCTTATGTTTATTCTAAAGGAACTTTAAAAATAGTT
The DNA here is from genome assembly GCA_035582835.1 of Phoebastria nigripes. Lineage (NCBI taxonomy): Eukaryota > Metazoa > Chordata > Aves > Procellariiformes > Diomedeidae > Phoebastria > Phoebastria nigripes. Next base: position 316,661 of record JAYKAV010003281.1, read on the forward strand.
RTTCTTACTACTAGTAAGGCTTTTAAGGGCAGAAACTCACTAAGATCTTAGTCTCCAGCATATATTTTGACAAGTCCAATAGTTTTATAAAGTGTCATATAAACAGCAATTCCTGTCAAAATGTAAAATTAGATCATTTGAATTTAATTGAGTGTTCTGTTATTCTTGCAAATGTAAAACACACTCAATTTATTTTCTCTACAGCAGTTAATTATTCTCTATATTTCTACCTGTTTAATTATCTCTTTCTAGTAACTAGTCTTATGGTTGGATTGCCTTTAAAACTGTATCACTTGCTGTTATTAATTTCTCTTAATTTTAAACACATTTATGTTAGTGTTTCCATTTCCGCTATGAAATGAAAGTAATGACACAGATTTTAAATCAACATATTTTCTTTTTTTTTCTACTCAAGCATATCTAACCTGTATTTTAAGAGCAGGATGTCCTAGAATTACACAAGGTATCACTGACCCTTATAGCATAAGAGTAGTGCGTAAATCAGTGTGTCATTTATAAGTCTTTTAGACCAACAACCAATCAGAACTATTTCTGATTAATGGTTTGGGGTTCTTTTAATCCCTGAACTCTTATCACATCATCTCAACTAAAAACAATAGGAATCCTCCCATGGTCCTCAGTGGGCTACTGTCTAGGAGTCACTACTGCTTAAAGAACAAAGAGCACAGGAAAATAGACAAGCTGACACAAAGAAAGTGTGAACGTGAATATAGATCTACATCAACATCTAAATGTTGAGAACTGCCTGTTCTCATGACCCTAAGAGATGGTCTATTTGAGGGAGATCTTTTATCAACATCATGCATGCCACCTTGTCTTTTAGACATTAACTCTGACAGTACAAGTATGAATAAAAAGCAGCCCGAGTTTCTCTTTAGAAACAAATTGTTGAATGAGGAATGTATTACTTATTAGCAGCACAGGAATAGATTCTCTTTTCTAAAGTTTCTAGATAGAGCCTTGAATTAGTGTGTTCACTGGCTTGAAGAAGCAGCTGTTTGTACCCACCCTCTGTTTCTCTAAGAACGCCTGCCAGCAGGTCAAATAATACTAAAAACTGTTTACAAGGACAAAGTTCTCACACAGGTGTGTTCAAGTACTGAACTATACACGTGGACTTGGTTGTGTTTGTTACTCAAACAACAGTTTGCCTAAACCCCAACTATTTCTCAAAAGAAAAAGAACCATTATTTAACAATGCGGTGAGCATTTACTCTCTGTTAAGTTTCAGCAGTGAATTTACAGAATGTATTTCATCAGCATGGAATCTGGCAAAGATATCGATCCCTTTTGATACAATTTGTCATGAAACAAAGTCCAAGCATAAAACAATTCTTTAAAGTGATGTAACGTCATAAAGTAATTGTCTAAAGTAAATACTGCTGAATTTTGAAGCAGTGTTCTTGGTTTTAGTTTGGTAGTTTCTGTGTAGAGTTTTAATGGAGCTGAAGATGATTGAGGTCAATATTCAACTAACCAGCATTCAGTTAGGCATTAACCTATTTTTGTTAAACAGTTTAGGTAAAGTTAATTTCATAATGAGTATAGTTCCAAAGTCCCTGACTAACTTAGCCGCAAAAAAGACTGGATTAAAATTTGAAAGGTTTCATCCATAAAGCAATTCTCTCCTTTTTTGGGCAGAGCATCTGCACACAGATTCCTGCAATTTGCTCTTGCCAAGTTTCGTGCTGCAGTTCTAAAGGATCAGTATGCATAACTTACTACATGTGAGTGAAAGTCCTAAGAGTTTTAAAGCTTTTTGTTAAGTATTTACTTTTATATAGATGCAGTAGTCTTGCAATTACATGTCATATACACCACGAATATTTAGCCGTTGGTTTTGGTCATGTTTTACAAACAGGGAATCAGGTCAGTTACATTTTTCTGGTTTAGTTCTGGTTTAAGTTCACCTATAACTGATTCTGATGTCAATTCTGAATCAAATCAAATTTGATTTGATTCTGTTTGAACAGTTTAAAACTGTGGCTCAAATTCAGTTCCAGTTTGAGAAATATAGTGGTTCATGCACTCCTTGGTTTTGATTTGACACCCTGCTGATAGCACAGAGCTGAATTAATTTAAAAGTAAAATAGCAGTTATGAATAAAATAGAGTGCAAAAGAATTTTTGATCTAATGGCATTTCCTTGCAATAGATGTATATATAGTAATGCTGTATTCTCAAATTGGGAAATATTTACAGCATCCATACAGGTATATATTTATATAGACAGGCATGTTGTATGATGTAAATGTGTGTGTGAATATAGGTGTATGTGATTAGGTCTGTCTATATGTGTTAAAACAAAAATGTTATAGAGTTTTTGGAAATGACACATTTAAGTGAAAAGGGTATTGTATCTAAAATATAGTTCTAAAATAATCTTATGAGAAAATATATGCTATATTGACAAAAAGAAAAAGTAATTCCTGTCTAACAATAGCTTTGTTTCGTTCATTGCATATCTGAAAACTGATATTAAATACTACTCATAGAAAACTTGGCAAGTTTTACAGGGAAGTGCAAACTCTAGTATAAACATATAAACTCTAATTGAGGTCTGAAACAGAAGAAGTAAGCATCAAGCTAAATATAGACTAGCAAGGTAATTGAAACTAATTTCAGAGAATCTTGCCTTTTTTTTTTTTCTTTCAGATATGCATACTACTATTCTGCAATGGCAGCTGGTGTTCTTCTTGCTGCTTATATCCAAACTTCATTTTGGACCCTAGCAGCAGGCCGGCAAATAAAAAAAATCAGAGAAAAATTTTTTCATGCAATTATGAGACAGGAGATTGGATGGTTTGATATAAGTGATGTGGGAGAACTTAACACTCGTCTTCTAGAGTAAGTACACTATACCTTTCCCAATGTTATTTTATCTTATTAAGCATGTATGAGTCACAATTTTTTTAATTTTTATTTTTAAATTGAATTCTTTCATTGTGAAATGAAATTTCACTGTGAAATTAAATTGAATTATTTCATTGTCAAATGAAGTTTTCAAGTTTTCTCATGGAGAGTCTCAGAGACTGAACTTCTAATACTTCTGATACTGGACTGTCACAAGGATATCAGAAAAGCATTTTGATAAGTTCCCTTGAACTCTGAGGATGACTAAAGCCCAGCCTATGAGATTACCGCCGTGAAGAGAAAACATAGTTCATTTCTGTGCACACTGAGCACTGAATAAGGTGCTGACTGACCCCAGCAATGTGCACAGCTTTACCTGCATGACAAGCTATTCCTTTGTCTTTGCCTACACGAAAGGCTTTATCTTTTCTTTCCAGATATCCCACAGTTTCCAAACACATCAAAAATTTGGAATTAAGAAAGTGACAGTAACTTTGCACTSTAGGCAGAATTTCAACCTTTTCAGACAAAAACAGGTTTTATATTCACCGAGGATGAGGAAAAGGCTGAGGTACTTAATGCCTTCTTCGCCTCAGTGTTCAATAGTCAGACCAGCCACCCTCAGGGTATTCAGCCCCCTGAGCTGGAAGACGGGGACGG
>JAYKAV010003281.1:321558-360598 GCA_035582835.1 Phoebastria nigripes
CGCCAGGGGAGGTTTAGATTGGACATTAGGAAAAATTTCTTTCGTGAAAGAGTGGTCAAGCATTGGAACATGCTGCCCAGGGAAGTGGTGGAGTCACCATCCCTGGAAGTATTTAAAAGATGTGTAGATGAGGCACTTAGGGACATGGTTTAGTGGGCATGGAGGTGTTGGGTTGATGGTTGGACTTGATGATCTTAGAGGTCTTTTCCAACCTTAATGATTCTATCTATTCTATAGCATTACATTTTCACAAGAAATATGAAATTTTCCTTGACCACACTATATACTGCTTTATCTTGAAGCAAACTGTTGTTTGGAAGTAATTAAATAATAAAGATTGTCCTCTACACAGATGCCCATGTAACAAAACTGAAAAGCTCTTTTGTGCTTTCTACATTTTCCTTCGTGTCTGGATGTAATTTGTTTTTCAGTGATGTCTCCAAGATTAATGAAGGAATAGGTGACAAAATTGGATTGCTTGTTCAAGCAGTAACAACATTTGTATCAGGATTTGTTGTTGGTCTCATAAGAGGATGGAAATTAACCCTTGTAATACTAGCAGTCAGTCCTGTCCTGGGACTTTCAGCAGCCCTCTGGGCAAAGGTAGGTTAACATACATTCAGTGTCAGATTTTATATTAATGAGAGATAACGAAATAAATCTACATATCTGTAATTCTTACTGTTAGAATATATTTCTTAGAACAATTATAGCTTTAGACAACATCTATGTACGTAAGCTCTTAGATGAACTGTATATAAGTATCCTCATGTAGTTTGAATATTATAATTCCTGTAGATTGGACAGACTTGTTTGATTTGAAGATGTTTCTGCCAATATAGCATATTTTTATACAGAAAAGGAAGCAAAATATAAGAGTAGAATCCACATCTGTAACTGTTAAACTTCATCCACATGAGTACTTGTTCTGTTGAAAGGAATAATTGCATTTCCTGAAAAATAAGTGAATAAATTACACCAAGCCTTGGTCTCAGACACAGAGTTTCTTTTCAGAGTTGTTAACAGCTTTGGTAAGAAATTTTAGACAGACTTGGGTGAGAGAAGTATTAAATTACCATGGGATTGGAGTGACTTACTTTTGTAGTTTGGAAGCCTTCAGATTTTTGTAGTATTTTTTTTCCCTTACATTTCAAAGATCATACAAACCTTCTCTGTCTTGAGTGAGTATATTGCGGAAAAGGTAGGAGTAGAGAAGCAAGTGCGACATATGTCTACTGGCTAAGAGTCTTCATGGACTGTGCCCAATTCATGTAAGCTATAGAGCCCTCTGGCTAAGGTAGCCAGAGATGAGAATGAGGTGAGGAGATCTGCCTGGGGAGAACCACACCAGCTCAGTCTGAGTAGTCATCTAATCTCCTGCACTGGGTGAAAGCAGAGTGGAAAATCCAGCCCTTAGTTGTTGAGAATGGGTAACGTTGAATTATTTGATTGAATTCATAATGTACTGGAGGATTTTGATATTGAGCATTCTGCACTCATACATAATATAATCAAAAGGCTTCATATTGGAAGAAAGTAACTGTGATAAAAGCCATTAGGAAGTGCTTGAGCTCATTCTGTTTTTCTTAAGTCAAAATATTTGGTCCCATATTAGGTTCTCTCTGCTTTCACTAACAAAGAACAAGCTGCATATGCAAAAGCAGGTGCTGTTGCAGAGGAAGTTCTGGCAGCAGTCCGTACTGTAATAGCTTTCGGAGGACAGGAAAAAGAAATTAAAAGGTAAGAGCAATGTTTGCTTTCATCAGCTGATTTTAAAGTACTCGCTGCAGATGGTTTGAAATTCTCTTGTATCTTTGCTGTTGAAAGTCCATCAAAACAAGTAAGTCTTGTGCTTGCTGTGTTTTAGGTAATGGGAAATTTTCTGTTACAGGCTATTATAAGTTTCACTACATGTTGAAAGACAATTAGTTATTTTTCTAGAAAATGACAAAATAAGTTGATATATTGTCTCTACTCTAGAAAGTGTACAAACTACTTTAAACATCACACAGTGAGAGCTTTAGACGAAAAAAGGCCCTGCCGTGAGAAGGGATTATGGTATCCTTGGTAATCTGATTACTCAGTAGTTGTTGTGAAGGCACTAATAAACAGTATCTCTATTTCCACTATACTGTAAAACATCATTCTTGTGTTATATTTTAACCTTTTATCTTAAGCTAACAATTATAATCTCAAAACCTGTCATGAATGGTTCAGGATCAAAGTTCACTGACCTACAGGTTATTTAAGGAACTTGAATGCCAGTCCCTGGACTGAAATGCCCTTTTTTTTCTATATACCAGGTTGACGGATGTTGGCCTTTTTAGGAGTTACCTTAAAGTCTCTGTGCCTGACTACCAGGCTTACCTTTGTTCAGTCTTAGGGTTATATATTTTATATATCTTGTTCTACTTTGTGAATGTGCTCTTTCTAATTAATCCACAGAGTTTTTGGTGCTGTGTGCCATGGTACAAGTCTGAGTCTATTTTGAACTTCTATCTTTCTTCCAGATACCATAAAAATTTAGAAGATGCTAAACGGATTGGAATAAAAAAGACTATTACAGCTAATATTTCTATAGGTGCTGCTTTCTTACTGATGTATGCATCATATGCACTGGCCTTCTGGTATGGAACTACCTTGGTCTTAGCTGATGATTACACTATTGGCAAAGTTCTTACAGTAAGTATTAATGAGTAAATTCCCAATAATAGTGAGAAATACTAAAGAAAATACATTAAAGTGTATATTGGGAACTTATTTGTGTTTAATAAGAATTATGTGCCAAAATCAGCAAAATAGCATCCCTTCTTCTTAACAAAAAGATTCTCACCACAAAAGTCGACATGTTATTTCTATAGCATCTTAAAATCTATATCAAGCCAAATAAAACATATATTATTTTCAACTGTTTCTACATCTTTTCTGACTTCCATAAAATCAAACTGATATAGAAACAGTTCAATCAAAAACTGAAGTACAGTACCCTTCCTAGTTGCTCTCTGTTTTCAGATTTGCAGGACTGAATATATTTTCAGGATGCAGAAGCAAATACTTTTTTTTTTTAGCTGTTGTGTGGTCTAAGTAGATCATTTTATTGGTACTTTTCTTGTATTTTGCACCATAAGAGCTTGGAATCACTTCTCAGTATTTTTAGAAATCGAGGGGGAGAAAAATATACTTGTGACTAGGAAATATGTCACCATCTAACTGAAGGAAGAAAACCATAACTCATAGGTCATAACTTAAATTCTTCTCTTGATGTGGCAACCATTCTAATTTTGTATGAGATATCAAACAAATATGGTAAGAAGAATAACTTTGTTAACCATGATGAAACCCAGCCAGGAGACCATATGTATATATTTATATCTTTTTTAAAATACCTGTTTTGTTTTATTTATGAATCACTAAAATTTGCAAAAAATGGCTCTGATGTGTGTTATTGGCTCTTTTGAACCTGCCTTTCTTTTCTTAAAAGCAGGCTGACATACAGAACATCTCAGTGAGGTTCATGCCCTTGTGTGTAATTTTTTCAGTTCAAATTATTTGCAATTTCTGTTGTCTATGTTGGAGTTCATTGGAATGGTGTTTTTATAACATGAATGGGAGGGTGTTGCCTTATTAGGTATCACGTCTGTGAATGACCACTGTTGGAGAAAAGATGACAGGTGTGATGGACGTTTGCTCTGATGYACTATGGCTGTTACTACGATCTCTGTTTGAGCAGTGTGTTTTTATCACTTTTGTTTTGATACTAGCTGAAAGCAATAAACTGTGCTTCTCTGAGAAAATGATGTATTTTTTCTTTTTCTGTTTTTTCTTGTTTGCTTGTACTCATTCTCTTTTATTCCAGCAGAGGGACCCTTTATTACTTTTGTGATGGAGAAGTTGGATTTGTGTACTTCTATTTCACTGTCACTTTGAAAGCAGAATGATAGTGCTTGGCATATCTGTCTTGTTCCCTTGAAAGATATGCTTTCTGGTCTTTGGAACGTCTTTTGCCAAAGAATGAATTAGTACAATAAATCCTGAGACATCAAGTGTAATGATACATTTTTTGGCATAGTTTTTGCAGGTCTCAGTCACTTTTTCACTTCTTATCAATATGTTTGCAACATTCACGTTGTGCAGGAACTCAGGTCTCAGCTGAATCTTAAAAAGCCCTTTTCTTAATATTATTCTCTGTTTAAGAGAGACCCTTTCATTTTTTCTTTAATTCTAGATTCCTTAAACTTCCGTTAACAAGCATGGAGCCTCCTGACCCAAAGATATCTAATGTAAATAAATAAATGTAATTCTCTGCTTAAATAAGAATTGATATATGTCTCCATAAACATTTCTTTCAGGTCTTTTTCTCTATATTGATTGGAGCTTTCAGTATTGGACAGACTGCTCCAAGCATAGAGGCATTTGCCAGTGCAAGAGGAGCTGCCTATACAGTCTTTAATATCATAGACAATGTGAGTATCTTTGCCCTCACTTTCATTTCAAAACTGAGAGACCCTTCTTTTTAAAGTACAGACACTATTTACGGATATGAAATTAGTAAGAGTAAATAACAGTGTGTAAAATAAGCAGAAATATAAACATAAAAGCAGATAGAATGTGATAATTAAGAACTCTGTTTCTGCTTCATGGTCAGTGGATTGGTTCTTTCTCACACAAATTGTTTCAGCAGAAAGGGCAAAGCTATAAATGAACAGCGTATGAACAGCTCAGCTCATTAGAGATGATCTGTTCAGGTTAATCAACTGGCAGTGAAATGAATCTCAAATTATGGCTAGCTGTGCGTACAGTCTTAAAGGCAGTGTACCAAATTCACACAAAAGCTTAAATGGAGAAATTATAAAAGTATTCTTGCATGAGCAGATCATCAATGTGGTAATGAGGCAGGAAAACATCATGCAATTTACATGTTTCAGAAATCTCACCTAAATTACTTTAAAATTACGTTTAATATCTCTGCAGCGTAATGGTGCACTCTAGGACTTCCGTATGAAAAAAATCATTAGGAAATAATTTGGGGGTTTTTTTGTATTTTATTTTGCACAGGAACCTCAAATTGACAGTTATTCAGGGACAGGTTACAAACCAGACCACATTAAAGGGAACTTGGAATTCCGAAATGTTTACTTCAGTTATCCATCCAGACCAGATGTTGAGGTACTGTAAATGAAACTTTATACATATTATAGTTAAACATGTGGATCATTTTTTAGAAAAAAAAAAAGTCACATAAATAAAATTTTGTTGCAAATATAACAATTCCAAGTTGATTCTCTCATTTATATATAACTACCTTGCCATCACAGTGATTTTAGCTAGAATTATTTACACCTTAGCTAAACATGTTATGTTTTCTGAACAATTTTGTGTCTAAAGCTATAGGCAGTGTGGCTATGCAATAAAACTTAAAGATTTATTGCTATCAGAATCTAAATTTATGCATCTAACCCAAATATTTGTGTATAGTAATAATAATGAGATAATGGGTTTCAAAAGTACCTGCAACGCAGCTCTGTTAAGACTATATCTCAACCAGTTAAAGAAAGCAGATCCAGCAAGGACTTGTTATATATGGAATAGAGATCAGAATCCGTATTTGTCTGTCTAGACAGAGAAGTTTGCTTTTTAAAGCATTGTCATAAATCCAGAGTCTTAATGCAGTGGAGGTGGAAGACATTTGAATGATTTCTGAAAATATTTTGATGAAGAGTGTCTTTGGACTATGTAACTATTTCCTTCCCTACCTTGAAGGAAAATCACTGACCTTGGTAAAGGGATCTTTCTTACTTTTGATAGGCAGAAAGGAAAGACACAGAGCTTTCTTTTTAAGCCATTTTAACCTATAAATATGTTAAATATTTCGGCTTTTCCTTCTATCAAGAAAGTGAATGAAGTGAATGTGCTTGATTTTTCTTCATATAGAAATATAAATGAAAAGACAATCATTCATCTCAGTGGATTATTTTATAAGTTTATACAGGTATGATACGAATAGAGTTTTCTCCCCCATGGTTTCAGAGATAATAATTATAGGAAGTTAAGGCTACACCAAACATTTAGTAAGTATTTCATAAATTATAGTAAAGAGAAAAATGTTGTAAAGAAACCCCACCAGCAATTCTGATCAACAGGGGGAAAATTAAGGATGCTTCAATGTTACCAAAATGACTTTCCCTCCAAAACAATGTAGAGTATATTCTGTCACTTTTAACTGTGACTTTTACTGTACAATAGTTTTCTTGTAGTTTGCATGGTGCATTAAAGAAAAAGGTGAGGCAACATAATACAGAAATATTGCATCATATTGTTTCTATATTATATTTTAGTTATGAGTAGTAATCATATTATCATTATTTTGTCRTACAAACTGGTTCATGATATGGGTAATTGTGAAGTATGTTGTATAATACATTGAAATTGGACCAATTGCAATGTAAATATGAAGAAAATTAAGCTGAAGTCATTAGTTATCCAAAATTTAAACTCACATGTTTATAAATTTTATTTTGTACCAGATTCTGCTATAAATATGAAACTTTAGAGTTTCTTCAAATTTACACTGACATTTTTACATACTGTTAYGTTTTTGGTTACCTTTCTTACATGCACAGATACTGAAGGGCTTGAATCTCAAGGTTAGTTGTGGCCAGGCAGTGGCCCTGRTTGGTGGCAGTGGCTGTGGGAAAAGTACAACTGTTCAGCTCATCCAGAGATTTTACGATCCCAAGGAAGGCACGGTAAGATACCTCAAGTGAGATGATGGCTCTGTGTGTCACAGTTGTTGGAAGTCTAGTTCTGGTCTCGCTGCCCCTGTTCCAATGACATGGTAAAGTCTCCCCTAAAAAGGCATGTGCCAACCTGGGGAGAGAGGTTCCTTGACCAAAACACTTAGTAAACAATTTTTGTCTGCTTCCTTTTGTTTAGGTTACCATTGATGRGCAGGATATTAAGACCTTAAACGTAAGATATCTGCGGGAGATTATTGGTGTGGTGAATCAGGAGCCCGTGCTCTTTGCTACTACTATTGCAGAAAATATTCGTTATGGCCGTGAGGATGTCACCATGGAAGAGATTGAAAAAGCTACCAAAGAAGCAAATGCTTATGACTTCATCATGAAGCTACCCAATGTAAGCAAACCAGCTGTCCTGCTGAAATAATTTCTCCTAAACCTTCTTGTGCCAAGTAGTTCCTTAGAAGGGATTCTCGTAAACAGAGGAAGCTATCCCTGGAGCTGTGAATAAGCAGAGCTGTGCAGAGCTTCCTCATAACTTTTGAGAATAATGTTAATTTTAAATCTTTAGGTCATGACTGGGTGGGCATTTGAAGAACCATTAGAATTCCAGGGACACAAACAATTAGGCAGGCATATCCAAGTGGGTGTTTATCCTGTAGTGTTTTAGAGGAAGGAGAAGATGCTGCCGGGGTTACTAACACTGATGTGCCTTTTCCTTACACTGCCTTTCTTTGGCGAAAGGACTGTGCCACTGAGTGTTTTGGAAACATGTGTGGTTGTCTTGTAGAAGTTTGAAACTGTGGTTGGAGAAAGAGGGGCACAGCTGAGTGGAGGCCAGAAGCAAAGAATAGCAATTGCCCGAGCTCTGGTTCGCAATCCTAAAATTCTTCTGCTTGATGAGGCAACGTCAGCTTTGGATACTGAGAGTGAATCAGTTGTGCAGGCAGCACTGGACAAGGTCAGTAGCATTCTAAAATGAAGCAGGTAAGCAGGAGCCTAATTTTTACTTTTTTTCCCAAACATTTGTTGAAAGAGCTGCAAGAAATAGAGACCCTTAAAACACAAAAGGGAAACTTGGATTTGGCAAATATTCTCTGTACAGAGAATTTTTGAGATCCTGCAGGTATTACAGAGAGGAATCTTGTTTCAAGTGAGAAGATGGAATTCTGTTTTCTGCATTGTTAATCTTAAATCAACATTTTCTTCATGTAAATACCATCCCCTGCAATTATCTCTTACTGACATGCATATGGTTGTCAGTCACCTACTTAAGTAACTTGTGTTGAAGCCTTGCAGACAAGGTAAGCACTACCAGCATGTCATAAGTGATTGTAGAAGTTACTTGGCAGGAAACACTCCAAGGAAACATTTGCTTCAGTTAACATGCATACTTCTAGGTGCTTGTTTTGTTCTTAATGTAGAGCTGTCTAGCTAAGGGACAGCTGATCCCTGGTGCAACTCAGGAGTCTCTATATTCATACTGGGGCTGTACCCCCAAATGGTATTCTGAATTTACTCAGTCGGATTCTGCTGGAGTACAGTAATGCTTCCTGCTGCTGTTGGATAGAGAAAGACAGTTTGAGGAGAATTATTAATGGAAATGCATTTAATAGAGAAGTTATTTGTCTAGTTTTTCTTGGTCACATTATCTTATAAATTTGAATCCTCATAAACCTTTGCAGAAGACCTAGGAACTCATAGAATCATAGAATGGTTTGGGTTGGAAGGGACCTTTAAAGATCATCATGTCGAACCCCTCTGCCATGGGCAGAGACATCTTTCACTAGATCAGGTTGCTCAAAGCCCTGTCCARCCTGACTTTGAACACTTCCAATGATGGAGAATCCACAACTTCTCTGGGCAACCTGTTCCAGTGTCTCACCACCCTCATCGTAAAAAATTTCTTCCTTATATCCAATCTAAATCTACCCTCTTTCAGTTTAAAACTATTGTCCCTTGTCCTGTCACTACAGACTCTGGTAAAAAGTCTCTCTCCACCTAAGTTATAAGCCCCCTTTATATACTGAAAGGCCACAATAAGCTCCCCCCGGAGCCTTCACTTCTCCAGGCTGAACAACCCTAACTCTCTCAGCCTTTCTTCATAGGAGAGGTGTTCCATCCCCTTGATCATTTTCATGGCCCTCCTCTGGACCCACTCCAACAGGTCCATGTCTTTCTTGTGCTGAGGGTTCCAGAGCTGGACGCAGTACTCCAGGTGGGGTCTCACCAGAGCAGAGTAGAGGGGCAGAATCACCTCCCTCGACCTGCTGGCCATGCTTCTTTTTATGCAGCCCAGGATACAATTGGCTTTCTGGGCTGCAAGTGCACATTATCAGCTCTTGTCCAATTTTTCCTCCACCAGTATTCCCAAGCCCTTCTCTGCAGGGCTGCTCTCAATCCATTCATCCCCCAGTCTGTATTGATATTGAGGATTGCCCTGACCCAGGTGCAGGGCCTTGCACTTGGCCTTGTTGAACTTCATGAGGTTCACATGGGCCCACCTCTCAAGCTTGTCAAGGTCCCTCTGGATGCCATCCCTTCCCTCAAGCAAATCAACTGCACCACTCAGCTTGGTGCCATCCACAAACTTGCTGAGTGTGCACTCAATCCCATTCATCTATGTCAATGATGAAGATATTAAACAGTATGGGTCCCAGTATGGACTCTTGAGGGACATCACTGAAGATTAATTCTATCCAGGTTCCAACAAAATTCCACTACTTGGGATCATTACTTCGAATATTTAAACTAAAAGTTTCTTGATCATTTTAATACAGCCTGGTAATTAAAATGGCAAGCTGTGACATTTGATACATTATATGCAATAGGCTTATAAATATCCAAAGACAGATAGTTAGTTGAAATGTATTTCAAATGAAATTGTACAGAATTTTATTTTCAGTGAAGCTACTGGAGTCGGCAATGACTTAGAGCTTAAAACACTGAAATTTTTAAATGTCAGTGTGAAATATTTTCTAATGCTTCTGCGTATAAACAGTCCTTCACAGATTTTAAGGTTTAAATGAACAACTATGGGCTTAAATACAAAAACTTCTGGCATTTTAAAATTTTAAGGTTTGTAACATTGTACTATTCTAAAATTTTAAATATTGAGAATTTTGTTTAGATCAAAACAAATATTTTTGTGATCAAAATTTGATGGTTTTATGTGCCACAGTGAAAGATTGTCTCTAATATTAATTTTCAAGCTAGAGATTATATTTCTGTTTTAAGGTACTCATTGAAATCTGTTTTTAAATTTTTTTTTGAAAGTTATATTTTTCTGTGAACCATTTTAATGTTTCTCTTAGGTCTTATTCAACTCTAATATGAAGATGAACAATTTTTGAATATACTTAGAAACACTCATATTAAATATTGTTATTTCTAGGCAAGGGAAGGACGCACCACAATTGTAGTAGCTCATCGACTGTCAACAGTCCGAAATGCAGATCTTATAGCTGTGTTCGAAGGTGGAGTTATCACAGAACAAGGGAATCATTTTAAATTGCTTGAGAGAAAGGGAATCTACTACAAACTCGTTAACATGCAGGTACTTTTTTCTCGCTAGCTGTTGCCTCATTCTTTTTTGTATTCCATGCCCATAGTTATTCTATGCTATCAGAAGTATGAGGAATTCTGTAGCATACTTTGTTAACAGCAAAAAAATATGTACTTTGAAAGGAGAGTAGTAATTTGAGAGAGAGGACCACTAGTTTTGATACCAGACCTATTTAAACCCAGGACAGTACATTTTTAATCCTCTAGGGATTTAAATTTAAAAGATTATTTTATGTTTCCCTTTTATGCAGTTAATGTAGAGCAGCTGACTACAGTGGTTTGCTATTCCATTGCTTGTTCTTAGCGTATGAGAAAAGGTAAAATATAATAGCTCATACTGGAGGAATAGAGCATGCATATTTTAAGCTGTTTAGTTATAATCCTTCATACTGAATTTCTTTCTAAAGAAAAAAAATTGTGGAGGAGTAGGAGAACAAGAAAAATAATCCAGCTATGCTGAGTGCAAAAATATGTACACTTTTAAAGTTATGCAGCCAGAAACAAAAAGATTGGAAATTAATATAAATATCAGAAATTTATTAGTTATTAAGTGAAGAACAAAATACTTTGGTACATCCCAACGTCCCATGCGATAGTTAGGTTATAGCTGAGCTTCACTGTAGCCTTCTGTGTCACTGGTGTTTTACTGCATAACCACCACGCCCTTTAAAGAAACTGAAACAGCTATCTCAGTATGTCAGACTGAAAAGAGTAAACTAGGCAAATTAAAACATTTCTTCATAAAGTAACTATGAGAATGCATTTGGTCACTTTAGATTCAAAGTAACTTTGTATTCAAGCAGATGTGATAACAGGAAAAATTAGGAAATATAAAACGGAAAGAAAATTAAAAAGAACGGAAAATAACAAAAAATGGAAAGAAAACAAAAAAAGTTCTTTTTATTAGTAGTACAAAAAGCAGTAAGAAATAAAAACTTTCTGGAAAAAAAGAAATACAAGTTGAAGGCAACTTTGAATCCAGTTACTATTAAATACCTCAGTGGTGGGTAAACATGATATTTATTCTGTCAAAGAGACTGGCAAAACTACCACCAAAAGTAGGGGTCTTTTCCAGACTGTTCAGATTTTTCAGTCAAAATCTCTTTTTGACCTGTTCCATCCTGAACTTCCTTATTACATTTCAAGTCAAGAATTGTTAAGTGTTCTGCACTGAAGAGGGTTAATTTTTTCTCACTTCATGAATAAACAGTGTATCCACTGAGAACTCATTGAAAAAGATCCCAAGATGAGTGCAAATGGTTTASACTCAATTTAAAACTCTGTTAGGAGTTAATTCATAAAAGAAGAGCAGCTACTTCCACTTTCCTAACCTCCACTTAGTATAAGTATTTTCTTGAGAGGTGGGGTGCTCTTATAGATGAATCAAGCTCTGAAGATAGAGATCTGCTTAAACATAATACAGATTTTCATATCTGCTTTATAGCATTATGTATTGTTTTCCCCATATCTCTTTCCATTGAAACAATCAAAGTTACTTTTCCTTTGATTACCTCATAATTTTGAAAGTTCAAAGTAATATATGCATAATTAATCTTAGCATCATGTTCTTCCCTCTTTTAGGCAATAGAAGCTGAAGTTCCATCACCAGAAAAAGATGAGAATGCACTTAGTGTCAAAAAAAGTGAATCTGAACCAGAATTTGAAGAATCCTTAACAAAAGGATTGAGAAGACGATCAACTCGGAGAAGCATGAAAAAGCCAGGAGCACAAAATGATGATCCTGATGAGAATAGTTCACCTGTAAGTATCTTTGCAGAACTGTTAGTGAACTTTGATTCCTTTCAACAAAGTATGTTAAAATTAAAATCATTCACCTGCTCTGGAAAGGTACAAGAAGAAGGAGGCATTTGACAGGGGCGAAAAAACCGTGAGAATTTTCTCATTCTAAATAGCCTTTGCCTGATAATATTCATAACTTGTTTTGTTATTCTCACTGTGAATGATTATACAAATAAAATGGGACTTTAAAAGTCTATAACAAGGATGAGTTTATTCTTGAAAATCAATTTGCTTTAAAAGAAATATACTTACATATATTTGCATACCATATCGACATAGTCTATACAGGTTAAACATTCATTGTGGATCAGAAACAGAACATTTGGCCCAACATACAACTCCTACAACAAACCTTACAAAAAACCCRTACAACCAATATGATTGCAATCATTTGCAGCAAATACTTTGCCATTATAAAGAGATTAATTCAAGTAATTGTTCATTAAGCAAGTCATGGATTACACACAACAATATGCCCAGAATGAATAGTTCAGTCACCATTGACCAATACCAAGAGTATTGATCAATGAAAATGATATAGATAAACTAAAATATGATGACAAGAGCTGTAGATACATTCTAACAGCTCTTTCTTCCTTGTATTAAAATAATAAAAAGAAATGTACAATCAGTTAATTATTCATATTATTAAAAAGTATACATTTTGACTTCCCCTGAGTAGATTCTGGGAGTAGGAAATTGACTATTAATATCTCTTTTTCTTCATATTTCTCCAAATACATACGTTTGTCCTAACAGAATTCCCATTTTTTAGGATGAAGAATTACCTCCAGTTTCATTTCTGAAAATTATGAAGTTGAACAAAACTGAATGGCCAAACATTGTAGCTGGAACTTTATGTGCAGTTATCAATGGAGTTTTACAACCTGCATTTGCAATCATATTTTCAGAAATTATAGGGGTAAGTTTGAATAAAATATGCAAAAAACTATAAAGCCCACAAAATTGTTTTCTAATGAAACCAGGTCTTAAAAAATTACTGCATAATAAAGCTGAGGAGTGGATGAAGCACTGTTACAAAAATCTGAAGAATTATATGAGATTTACAAAATCCTAAAAATCTTGCTACAACCTGAAATTTGCTTGTTATACCTATAATCATATGTAACATACACTCAAATTTTATATGAATGCAAATGACTACCAAACATAGTTATTGAGAATTATGGGAGTATTTTAGATTATTAGTTGATTTAAAAAAATATTGTTTTAAATATTATTTTATAGATTTTTTCAGAAACTGACAAGACCATTTTAAGAGAAAAGAGCAACTTATATTCAGTGCTGTTTTTAGTACTTGGGATCGTTTCCTTTTTTACTTTCTTTTTTCAGGTATGTTTTATTATTTTAGCTTTATTATAATTGTTCATCATGTTTTAGAAACCAGATCTGAAATATACTAAACATTTGTATCCTCTTAATATGTCTCCAACTCAAACCAGAACCTGCATTCATGGTTCTAGATGTGCCTCATGCTGAACTGAATCTTTTTTGACCTAGAGCTTCTCATGTGTTAGAGACCTTCCAACCTATTCTGACCTCTTAACTTCAGAACTTCCCCTCTTCTTCAGCAGTCAAACACATCTCAGCATGAAACTCTGGATTCTCTCACTCTTTTTTCCATTGCCACCTAACGGCCAACCCCTCCAGCCTTTACACCGTACCATTCCCTTCTCACCCTCAAGCCCTCCTATTTGAATCTGTCAGTAATTGCAAATCTACCTATCTCCTGCCTTAGCCCTCCAATTTTTTACTCCCCTAATCCCTTCCCCATTCAAGTCTTATCTTATGTGAGCCCCCGCAAAGATTCCCAGGCCCAGTTCCTCAAGTAACACCCATCATGCTGATATTCAGCTCCTCCTGCTTAAATACTAATGGTTGAACAGTAATACCCCATCCCCTGCTCTCACTGATCTCTATAGGCATCTCAACTTTTACATAAAAATCATTTTAACTTTACCCTAATTCTTATATGTATCTAACTGCTGCAAGTGCCACAGTAAAAAAAAAAAAAAAAANAAAAAAAAAAAAAAAAAAAAGTAGTAATCATACAGGTGCAAACTTTGGCATTTAAATATTTTCCTATATAGTCTGGTTTATAATTTCTGAATATGTTTATATAGTTTTATCCGTTAAATGAGCCTACACAGTGAAATAATAAAGYGCACTTGGGACAGCAGCATAAACAGTCTCTTGCAAAAACCTCCTGGTTTATTTATGTAATTGTCTTGTTGCACATGCATGCAAGGAGGCCTTGAGTATAGAAGACTGAGTTGTAGATGGCTATGACAGGTTTGCTCAATTTACAGATATTCAGATAATGTTTTAAATATGAGTTGGAAGAGTTCATTGAGATATAACACCCCCAAATTAGTGGTAATGAAAAAAATTTAAAACATTCTTATAATCTCTTTATATAGGGCCCATTCTCTGATGTTCTTTTGTGATTTTTTCTAAGTCACATACTTGTGCAAATTTACTGACAGTATAGGAGCACAGCAAAGGTAATGATCAAAGTTAACTGAGAAATATTTGCTGATTGGAATATGCCATAATAATTTTTCTTAGTATCACATAGTACAGTTGCATCTTCGGTTTGTATTTTAAGAGTATTCAATTTCACAAATGTAGATTCCAAACAATTAATATCTGTAATCACATAAAGGTGGTAGTGAGCTAAACAAAGCTGATTATAAACACTGATGTCATACTAAAATGTAGGAAGAGTCTATCTTCCCAAAAATTTAACCAGCATATTCCTTTTTGTATCTTGTTAAATTGATTCATATATCTAGCTAAAAATATGTTCAATTCATTATAAAACATCATTTATGTATTACTGCTGATAGCTGTGTCAGTTTCTGTGAGGATCCCAGGGAAGAAATCTTAATTCCATTGGAGTCAATGGGAAATTTGCGTTTGAGTTCAGTGAACCCAGATTGCCTTATGAAGTCTTTAACCTAAAACGATTGGCCTAAAAGCCACTTGTTTAAATCTGGCTTAGGTCAACTCAGACAAAAACGAAGTCAAAGGGTTGATTAGTGATCTTTTCCTCGAAGCGTGCTGGTGAAGCAGTGCTGGGAAATATTGCTATGCTCTATATATTTTTTTGAGAAATAATATTTCAACATCTGTACTGTGAACCTACTAGAATTTATGAATATTAAACCTGTTTTTACATTTGCTTTGTGCAATCAGGACTACAATATTTTGTACTTTGACATTGTAGAGGCAATGTATCTAAATATTTATTGAATAAACACAAAAAATGTAATAGTGTGCTAAGCATTGTACCTTTTCTCAAATAGGGTTTCACATTTGGCAAAGCTGGAGAAATCCTTACAATGAGGCTTCGATTCATGGCATTTAAAGCAATGCTTAGACAGGTAAAGATAATAGATATTTTGATTTCCAGAGTTTTAAAAATAATTAATTATATTGATATCATAAAATAACTGTATTTTACGTTATTCTATCATATTATGACTTGTCTACAGAGAAGATTCTTTAAATCAGTCTAGAAATCAATTTGGTTAGTTACGTGTGGTTAAGCAAAGTATCCTTAGAGGCAGAGACTTAAATCAATACAAGTACAACAGCTTTTTATGTACTCCTTGCAAGGACTTAGATTTACAGCCAAATTACTATGGCCTGACAAGCTGATGTGCACCATTACTATTCCATTATGTGTTCATTTGCCTGCTTTATTTTCTTGGTGCCCTTTCTCCCCTAAAGAAATGCAATGCAGTGCAGCTTACATTGTAACTCTTACTTCAAATGTCTGATTTAAATTGTAATATGTACAGATATGTTTTTATTTATTTCTTGAAGGTCTCTTTCAAAGAGTTCCCAAATCTCTAATTGTTGTTCGTTAATACAATAGTGAGATTGTATACTTAAATCTAAAGCCACTTTCAGAGAATTAAAATATAAATATTTCATAGTGTTTTTAAATAATTCATGTAGTTATCTAAATTGGCCTTAATCTTGCATGATTTCAGGATCAGTATTTTAGATTTTCAAATATACAATATAATATTTCTGGGGTTTTATGTCTTGCACATAAAGCTACAGGTAGACACAGAATTTGATTCATGTGAACATGACTATTTGCAATGTAGACAGAAAGCTGTTGTAGTCTGAAAAACTATGATTTATAGATCAGCCTCACTGAAAACCTAATGAAAGAGCAATCTTACAATTGAATCTTGAGGTCACAAATGCCTGTGCTGCATCACCAGGTCTTCATTCAATGCATATTACACATGAAAGTTTAAATCAGATATTTGGTCACATGGTGAATAAATTATAAACTGTGTACCTGACCCCAACATTTTACTTTGATCAGATAGAGCAGTTTGTTTGGGGTTTTTTTGTCTCATAGCTTCCAAATAAGCCTCTTCAACCTGGGGAGAAACAAAGCAATGAATTGGGAGTTTTTACCTTGAAAATGCTTTACACTTAATTAATCCCCAAACAGCTTTGCAATTGTGAAGGAGTGTGACTGAAGGGTCATCTCCTCCAAGAAGATACAGATTCAGCAGCAGTGGGGGAGGATAGATTTTGGTTTTGGGAATCCCCCAGGCTGCTCTCCTTCCTTCTCAGCAGTGGCAGTGTACACATCAGATCATCCACAAACATACACTTTTTTCTAAAAATATTCACTGTGCAATGAAGGAGTTAGACTTTATTAAATATGCAGAACTGATGCACTGCCACATACACAGTCTTCTGACACTGAACTCAGTCATGTCAGGTAGACCTCAGTTTTACTTTGCGGTTTACATGAAATGTCCAAAGACTGGTCCTAAGAAAAAYGTTTCTTATCGTAGGACATGGGCTGGTTTGATAATTCTAAAAATAGTACTGGAGCATTAACTACAAGACTTGCTAATGATGCCTCACAAGTGAAAGGAGTAAGTAAAACTTTGTTTTGGAATTTTTCTTATTTGGTTTAGTATGTAGTAAAGTTGCAGCTTGGATTTGACTGGTTGGATAGCAGTCTTGACTTTGACAACTAAAATTTACTATAAAACGATAGCTGGTATAGAATGCACTGATGTGTTTTATAACAATGATGGTAATATATGTTTACAAAATAATTTCCAAGTAAACCTTTTTTTAAGTTTACTACTGTGCTGTATTGTGATCTTCATTATTAAACAAATTCATTGGGAATCTCTTTATCTAAGAAGTCTGTTTAGAGATATCTTATTTACATAAGGATATGCATCTAAATTTGTTCAGTTTATGACCTCCTACTATTTTTTTGATCATACAGATTCCTTATACGAAAAAAATTAGCCATAGTAGCAATAGACTTCCTTTTCCTTGTTACTTTTTGGAGATTCTTTAGAAGTAATATGTGGACTTTCAGGGGTCTGTAATATTAGGCTAAAGAGCACTGAATGTAATTATTCGTGTATGCTTAAGTAAATTTTTACTGCTACATGAAGTTATGTGCTTTTTCTCTGAACTGAGGAACTCTGGAGTGTCTTTGGCTTTATAAGTTAAACATTTAATTTTCTTCTTCATCGGGCTCCATGTGATGACTTATAAAGCTAGCTACATGATCTACAAAATGTGACAGATTTTAATGTTTAGCTGTAAATGTAAATATGTGATATGCTTAAAGTCTGTTCAGCTTCAAGAGCAGAATTTAGAAATTGCAATGCAAATTTAAGTAATCAGAATATGGGGAGAAAAGAATTAAATGTGATCTAGATAATTTTTTACAAAATCATTTAAGAAACTCCCATTTTGAAAAATAGCAAAACTGAGTTAAGACTTTCAAAATAGCGTTTTGAGAATCAGGAATATTATAGGTGAAAATGCTTTCCTTACTTAAGATGCAGTTACTTTAGCAAGAAGTGTTTTTCTTCTTCCTCCAGGCAACTGGTGTCAGACTGGCATTAATTGCCCAAAACATAGCTAACCTGGGGACTGGAATTATTATATCATTAATTTATGGCTGGCAGCTGACCCTGCTACTTTTAGCTGTTGTGCCAATCRTTGCAGTGGCAGGAATGATTGAAATGAAGATGTTGGCTGGGCATGCTAAAAAAGATAAAGAAGAGCTGGAAGCTGCAGGAAAGGTGGGTCTAGAGAAGTTTATCTATTTCTGTGTAATATGTAAAGTCATGTTTACCAAAGCATTGTTGATGGATGTATTACTTCCAAATACAGAACATATCATAATATTTAACTTCCAGAGACAGCCAGACTCTATGTAGTTACACTAGTAGACCTACAGAGCATAACACCTCTTCAATAATAATTGAAGACTTATGTTATTAACCGATATTTATTTCTATAATTGATAAACCCCAGCATGTGCTAAGCACTATTCAGACACATTCTTTTCTCTTTCCTGTTCTGATCATCTCTATTTTCCTTATTTTGCAACCCTCTTCATTTTGACATTCTCTTTTTTCTTTTCTGTCATCCTTTTTTGGCACGTCATCTGTCTTACATTATTATACTGCTCTATTTTTTTCTCTTTCATCTACTAAAGTTTGCAGGGATAATATGTATATATCCACTGATTTCTGAGTCTGTTTGCCATTCCTTTATTTCTTGGGTGGAAAAGAAAGACGAGAACTGAAAAGCGAGAAGGCTAGACTCTTGTTTAAGAAATTAGATGAAGGCATGTAATGTCACTTCATTCCAAAAATCCTTCTGGGACAGAACAACTATTTCATCACTTCCCAGATATTGCTTTCTTCAAGGTAAAACTTTTCTAAAATCCCTTCCTATGTCCTACTGTTTTTAAAAGTTTTTGAGAAGAAAATCATTTATCTAAGGCCATGCACATAAGGAATGGTATTAATCTTCAGGTTTGGTGTTTAAATGTATGTGTCTGCATATGTGCTAGCAGTCTAATGTCCCCTTATAGTTATTGGAGATGCCATAGTGTCTGGGTGGCCTCCAGCTGCCATTTCAGAAGGGTATGGGTCTACTCTACGTTCTATGTCATATCTGCCGTGCCTTTCCCAAATGTTTTGAGTATCCTAGAGCATCTCCAATGGCACAAGCCACCTGCATGGGGGCAACTGAATTAGAGTCCTTCCCACTCTAGTCAACGATCCTGGACAAAGAGACTAGGTAGACATAGTGCCTAGGCAGCTGAATTGCTTTCTAGTTCTGTTGAATATGTATCCATTGACTACACTGGTAGCTCAGACACCTAAATTCAGGTGTCTTAATCTGGATCTGAACCCTCCTCGAGTAACTCCTATTTACTAAATGGGTTTTATTTCCTTCCATCATGTCTATAGATAAAGTTGCTGAAAAACATTTCTGCCCCTCCAAGTCCACAGGGAATTCTGCGTAATGATCTTCAAGGGCTTTTTCGTACAAGCCAAAGGATGCATTTCCTTTCCTTTCAACTGACTACATTTCTTCTGCTTCTTCTTTCGAATGGCTGAACATTTATTTCATATTGTTTTGTTGTAAGATACGACAGAAAAAAGCTGACAATTCTTGGAATAGGCCCTAGAGACTTTCTTAATGCAGCAGATTCTGAAGAATTAGCACGGTGTTACAAAAATGTATGAATTTTTGCAAAGCTTGAGAAAATACTTTCATTTCTTAGCAATGTATGAGTTTCCCCTCTCAAGGCCACCTAAGTAAGCACTAGTCTGCAGGTATTTTATTCAATTACCAGGTTTTTAAAAATTAGTTTTCTTCAGTGAAAATGGGGTTCTACCTGGAAAATTTGCTTTCTGCAGAGGGTTGCTGAACTTACGTTACTAATGAAAAAAAAGACTACTCCTTTGAGTATTGGTGAGACAATATAACTAAGAAGAATAAAATCTATTTCATTTCTTTGTTATCATTAACATTATATATTACATTCAAATCAATAAGTTAGTCAATTAAGTGCAAATTTTCACACAGTGGCACAAGCATTACTGAGGCTATAAGGTAGTTATATCCCTATATTTTAGCACAAAGATAACAGTACCACAGTTGAAAAATCTTTGGTAACAGTTCATGAAGAAAAATGCTTTCAGGTCTGTGGTTTAACTTAGATAAAAGTAGTGGGGTATGGAGGTTCTTTGTTTTTCTGTTTTAAACTGTAGGCATTTGAACTGTATGGTGAATTGCCATAACTCTGGTGTGCTATAAGACATAATATACAGGATCACTTTTCAGAATAGAATTTCATTCTGTCATAGAATCAGAATCATAGAATATCTCGCGTTGGAAGGCACTCATAAGGATCATTGAGTCCAACTCCCTGCTCTTCGCAGGACTACCTAAAACTAAACCGTATGACTAAGAGTGTCGTCCAGACGCTCCTTGAACTCTGACAGACTTGGTGCCGTGACCACTTCCCTGGGGAGCCTGTTCCAGTGACCGACCACCCTCTCAGTGAAGAACCTTTTCCTAATATCCAATCTGAACTTCCCCTGACACAGCTTCATTCCATTTCCTCGTGTCCTATCGCTGGTCACCAGAGAGAGGAGATCAGCACCTTTCCCTCCGCTGCTCCCCTTGAGGAAGGTGTAGACTGTGATGAGGTCACCCCTCAGCCTTCTCTTCTCTAAGCTGAACAGATCAACTGGCCTCAGCCTCTCCTTATAAGTCCTGCCCTTGAGACCTTTCACCATCTTGGTCACCCTCCTCTGGACACGCTCTAATAGTTTGATGTCCTTCTTATATTGAGGTGCCTAAAACTGCACACAGTACTCAAGGTGGGGCCACACCAATGCAGTGTAGAGTGGGACAATCACCTCCCTTGACTGCCTAGTTATGCTGTGCTTGGTGCACCCCAGGACACAGCTGGCCCTTTTGGCTGCCAGGACACACTGTTGACTCATGTTCAACTTGCCATCAACCCAAACCTCCAGATCTCTTTCTGTGGGGCTGCTCTCCAGTCTCTCATCCCCTTCTTTGTGTGAATAACCAAGATTACCCTGTCGCAGGTGCAGAATCTGGCACTTGCTCTTGTTAAATTTCATATGGTTGGTAATTGCCCAGCTCTCTAGTCTATCCAGATCTCTCTGTAAGGCCTCTCTACCTCGAGGGTGTTAACCCCAGCCAGCAACTAAGCACCACACAGCCGCTTGCTCACTYCYCCCAGGTGGGATGGGGGAGAGAATCAGAAGAGTAAAAGTGAGAAAACTCATGGGTTGAGATAAAGACAGTTTAATAGGCAAAGCAAAAGTCACGCACACAAGCAAAGCAAAACAAGGAATTCATTCACTACTTCCCATCAGCAGGCAGGTGTTCAGCCATCTCCAGGAAAGCAGGGCTCCATCATGAGTAACAGTTACTTGGGAAGACAAACGCCATCACTCTGAATGTCCCCCCTTCCTTCTTCTTCCCCCAGTTTTATATGCTGAGCATGACGTCATATGGTATGGAATATCCCTTTGGTCAGTTGGGGTCAGCTGTCCCAGCCGTGTCCCCTCCCAACTTCTTGTGCACCCCCAGCCTCCTCGCTGGTGGGGTGGGGTGAGAAGCAGAAAAGGCCTTGACTCTGTGTAAGCACTGCTCAGCAGTAACGAAAACACCTCTGTATTATCAACACTGTTTTCAGCACAAATCCAAAACATAGCCCCATACTAGCTGCTATGAAGAAAATTAACTCTACCCCAGCCAAAACCAGCACATTATCATTGCCAAACATACTTAGTGTACATTCGACTCCTGCATCCAGATCATTTATAACAACATTAAAGAGCACTGGCCCCAAAATTGAGCCCTGTGGAACACCACTAGTGCCTGGCCACCAGCCTGATGTAACCCCATTTACTATAACTCTTTGAGCATGACCCGTCAGCCAATTGTTCACCCAACATATTATGGACTTGTCTAGCTGTATGCTGAAAATTTGTCCAGAAGGATAGTGTGAGAGACAGTATCAAAAGCTTTGCTAAAATAAAAAAAACCCACATCTACTGGCTTCCCTTGGTCAACTAGATGGGTGACCTTGTCATAAAAGGAAATTAATTTAAACAGGACTTTCCCCTTGTGACCCCATGCTGGCTATGACCAATGACTGCATTGTCTCTCAAGTGTTTTTCAGTAACTCCCAGAATAATCTTCTCCATAATTTTACCAGGCGCTGAAGTGAGACTGACAGGCCTGTTGTAGTACAATAACTTATTAAAAGTGCTCATGCTTCTCCTTGAACCTTCTCTCCTGCTTTTTGTGTTAAGTCCTCAGTTCAGAAAGCTTAGTGCAGAACAGGGACTTTGCTGACTTCTAGGCATGAGCTGTAAACAGAGGGAGTTCAAGGAGCTAGGTCCAGAGAAGCACAGTGTTCCAAAGCACTGGTTCTCAAAGAAAGAGCTTTATGGAAAATATGAGCCATGTAATACACCATGTGCAGTAACAATATTATGTAAAATAAATGCATATCTATTCTATGCTTTCTAAAATTAAAACATAAAATAATGTTAAGATTGAACTTCTATAAGTTTTAGGATGTTAAAAAACATTGCCAGTCTCTTGGGAAAAAAAACCTCTCCCCAGCTTCAAATGTTTAGATGCAAAGAATCAGGGGACTCACAACACCTGTGGGGAAAACCCAAGCATAAATAGGAATTCAGTGCTGAAAAAACACCATCACTATGTAAAGCCCTTCTTTTATAATCTAAATTTGCATGAATATAAATATGCAAGCAGATGTACCTGATTTCTCACCTTTTTCTGGGCAGATGCCATCTAATGGTTAGCTTCAGATTTATACCTTGAGTTATCTACAGCACTGTGATCTTGTACCCCATGGCCAGTTTTGGTTATTAAGATGAAATGTTCACTCACTCTTGAGTCTTTTGCCTAGATATACTTTCCTTTGGTTATATTTTCCCTTGACCTTACTTTATGGTCTTTCTTAGACTAAAAGCATAAAGCATGAAATGTATATTTCAGCAAAATATCTTAAAGCCTTGAGGGTCTTTTGTAGACAAGGTCTACAAAAGTCTAGCTACATTACTGTTGGCATTGTCCGTATTCATTTCCTGCTAATGTATACTTTCTGTACATACAGTTCTCTGAGTTATAAATAGACTTATTACTGTGCATTTGTACAGTATCTATGCTCATAAGTGAGCTCTCCTGCTAAATACCCATCCTTAGAAATAAGACTGGTTGGCAACTGAATAGAGCCTAGAGATAGGTGTTTAATACTATTTGAGATGCATTAGGAAATTGAAAACATCCATCCCTATGGGATTGTCAGGTATAATACAGTACATGTGGGAATCCCTGCCCTCCCAGAGCGACTGCAGTTGAGGCCAACTGGAATACCCAACATACCACATATTGCACCGGAGGCAATGTGTAGGTCATGGACTCAAGCCCAGTGTTTCAACCAGAGGTGAATAGAGGGATGCAGCACTAGTTCCGGTGTCTAACAAGATGTGATTTTTCCAGGTGTCTTCTGTTGGCCATTTCTAAACATCATCCTCTTCTACATGCATATGGACTGAATTGAGTATATAGGCTCCTAGCCTCACTGTGTGGTCATTGAGGAAGACTTTACAGGCACCTACATAGACTTAGCAAACTACATAAAAGCCTTGAATCAGTTGCTCCCACGTAGGCATGCATCTACTGCCTTCAAATGTTACTAGGTACCTTTTTGTATGCAAATGACTCATCTAAAGAATCYGCAAGCTTAAAGAAGGTATTATTGATCAGATCAAATATTTACTGATGAGATCTAAGTTAGGCTCTAGGCACATAATTAACCTGGACATTCTGATTATAGCCCAAACTCAGTGGACTGGAAGTTGAATGCTAAATTGCCATTTTTCTTATTGAATATCTTATCCATAATTGTCACTGCTGTCTAATGGTTTTTCACTACTTATTTAGAGGACATTAAAGAGGTCTTATCAGAAAATTCTGAGCATCATCAGAAAATCTCGCTGTCATAAAAAGAAAAATGTAAAATGCTTACTTTTGATATCAAAGGTCCATAATTTTAATAACAATTATAAAAAATATAAAATTATATTCCAGCAGAGTCTTTTTATAAGTTTAGAATAAGGAATTGCAACATAATCTTAACTTTTGATTAAAACATTTGTGTTTCTATTGCAGATTGCCACAGAAGCCATAGAAAATATTAGAACTGTTGTTAGTTTGACCCGAGAAAGAAAATTTGAGTTGATGTACGGAGAATGTTTGCAGGTACCATACAGGTATAATAAAAATAACTAAGCTAAAAAACCCCTGTATTTAAATTATAAAATAAATTACAAACATTTACTAGGTCTAACATTGATATTTTTTTTGTTAGTGTGTATGATTTAATGTATAATTTAATTACCTCAGAATTAATGTAAATGTTTTGCATATTTTTTATTAACAAATACAACCACCAGCCAATGTTTTTGGGTTTTGATTTAATTAATTTTCTGTGATGATATTGGTATCTTCTATTGCAATGTCACTTGGTTTAGAAAAATGTTAGTTTTAAGTGAGCTTTGGAAGTCATCTAATCTAACCTCCCACCTGAAGTGTTTCAGATATTTAATTAAAAACTTTTTAATGTAAATTGAATATTGTACTAAGCCTTTTTTGAAAGTATGAATAGGATTGAAAACATTTGAATAATTACTTATTGGTTTGTGACTGAAAAAAAAAAGGAATATAAATCTGCCTGGACTAAATAAAAATTAAAAAGTCTTAAAGTGAAAAACTAAAAAGATCCTGTCAACTAAAGTTTTATTTGTTCTAGAATGAAATGTTTCATTTGTAGACATGCATGAGAAAAGTAAAGGAAATGACAGCGTATGTACACAGATATGGGAGATAAGTAGGTGTGCTGCTAATACATCCATCATAATAATTGAGTGGTTAGAGCACAGTGCAGGACGTGAAAGACATTACTTTAGCTTTTTTCTCGGGCTGCTAGGTTTTGAGTCCATATCTCTCAACTTGCAGGACAGTGCCTAACTATTCTCAGGGTTGACATTGATGGGATTGCTCCAAGACTTTCATCTTAATGTTGTTCTAGTATAAATAAGAACTTATTGCCTTATGGGTCAATTTGTCTGGAAGAGATAGGACATGTGTTTTTCAGTTAATGTTTCAGTGCATGTTAAACCACTGATTAGGCAAAGAGTTTCTATTTTATAAAAATTGAGCTTAGGCCTTCTGTTATACTGGATTAATGCACAAATCAGCTATGTAAAAGAGAAGCCACAACAGCCTCTTAATCAAAAAAAAGCACACTTGTGAATCTGGCTCCCGTTTGTTTTGGTTTGGGTTTTTCCCAGAAGGAACCATACAGTTGTGACTTAGTAATAGCATCAATAAAACTAAAATATTTTCTTTCTTTTTTCTGGTATCATCTATAGTTAGAGAAAAATTTCTCTCTGCCTTGCTTTTAGTTATAGGCATAGTTTTATAATCCAAAAGCTAATTTCTGCATCATACATGCAGGCTTAATCTTATTTGAGAGAAGAATTTTGACTGATTAAATTGAAAAGAAACAGATTCTCGAGTGTATAATATTGAACTGTTTAATATCTTTGTTATTTGGTTAACATAAAATTGCAAGTCAAGAAAAAATGACACAAAATTTTGGCTCTGGCTGAAGGTGAGCTAACAGTTCTGCTCTTTTTTTTCCCTGTTGTGTGATGCAGTAGTACAATTTCAAATGTGTTATTTACATCTTCAAAGTGGTAATCATGGACTGAACTGTAAAGTGTTTTAACAATCAAACTATGAGATGGTATGACAATAATTGTACATAGCAGCTAAGGTGTCACCTTTTTCTCCACCCATATTCCAAGCTGTTCTTGGAAGTAAATAAAATTCTGGAAACAAAAACTAACTTTCTCTTGGACACAGTCTAACAGGAGACAAGGRATTGTGTTATTTAAGCATGAGTACACTTCCCATTCATAACAGTATCATCTGAAGTCAATTAATTGGTTTTTGCATACTAGGACTTAAGTATGATTGCACATTTTTATGAAAATATGCATTCTTTCTTACAGAAATTCTGTGAAGAAGGCACATATATTTGGATTTTGTTTTGCCCTTTCACAAGCAATGATGTTCTTTACCTATGCTGGCTGTTTCCGGTTTGGTGCCTATCTAGTGGTAAATGGACACATGGAGTATAAAAGTGTGTTTTTGTAAGTTTCTCTTTTACAATCTTTTTTCTGTCAGTCCAGACAAAGGTCTTTGTTTCCTGCTAGAGATATCACGAATCCATTGGGTAAGCTATGAGAAAACAGGCAAATTCTTCTTCTGTACTTAAATATAATGAAAGCATATTACAAAGTGGATACTCCAGGTGACTACAAAGTCTGAGCCATTCAGATAGGCCTGATTTTGGATTTCCTTTTCTGTATTTATTTGGGACTATTATGTTTTCCAGAGGTTGAAACAGTATCCTACTTACGTCACTTTGTTTATTCTCACAAATCTTACTGTTCGTGTAGCTGTGAGTCCTCTGTATATTCTACAAAAAACATAGTTATACCTTTTTATTGAAGCATAATAATATTGTAAAAATCTTTTTAAGAGTAGGTCATCACCGTCTTTGTTATTTCTATGTCAGGTTTATTCATTGAAATTTGAAATCTTCTCTAAAATACATGTTAAATAATTGGAGAACAGGATTCCATAAGGTATATGCTGTTCACTATAAGGGAAGGATAACTAAATTATTTTAGATGACATTCTGATAAGAAGCTTGTTCACTTAAATGAACCGATTTTGTGTGTGAAATGGAAGTATGAACGATGAATGTGAAAACAGTATGTAGAGCACTGTACATACCCATAGTCAGGTGGAACATTTTCTTTTTAATTTAGACAGGTACTGAAAATAAAATCTGATTCTAATTTGCAGTATTCTTAGAAGGTAATTGTACAAGGAGTAGTACATTTATTTGTCTCTAAGGGTACTTTATAGGCTTTTAAGGGCAGAAACTGTACAAAAATTAAAGGAATGATTTTGAAATTATAAATTATCTTTAGCTTCTTACTTTTATATTTTGGGTTTATAACCACTGTTTACCCAATCATTTGCCATAATACCTAAGAACCCCTATCATAACCAAAGTCCCATTCTTCTAGATCATATATAAACTCAGAAGAAATATAATTTATAGTTTAAGAGGCAATAGCTCAATATAGGCCTATGGAAACAAGTATGAAAAGAATGAGATTCTACCAGTATGGATATCGGTGACCTCAATACCTAAGAAAGGCTGATCATACCAATTTTGCATTGGCAACCTGATTAAAGATAGTTAACACAGCTTATTTTGACTGGGAGATGTTGGAAAGTGTCTGCATCCCATCTGCTAGCTGAACATCTCTAGCCAGCTGGGGGAGTGAACTTCCAGTGGCTCAGTTAGATTTGGAAGGGATTGTCTGACCTAAAACTGTGTGAGCCCTTCTAGGCTGTTCAAATGCAGAATAAAACAGATTAGTTTATATAGCTCTGAAGATGAAAGATAAAAATTAATATAAATGAATTTATTTTACTTTGCCTTAAAACAGGCTAAGAGATCTCATATGTCAATTACCATTTCTCAGTGATGAGTAATCCTATGTTGTGTGGCAGTAATTAATAGTGGAGGACAACAGGTTCTTAAACCATTCTAATGTAGCCTGTAAAGATACATCTACATTCACCATAAAACAATAATAATGTAGTTTTCAACCTTTTTTTGGTGTTGTGAACCCTTCAAATTTTTTTCAGCAGAGCTGTGATAGCAAATTAAATCTTTATTGTCACCTTGTTAAAGGCTTGACTTCTTATTTTCACTGATGCCTTAAAAATAAATCACTAACTCCCAGAGGTCATTGAACCATAGAGAGGAAACCACAGCAATAGTAGAACAGGATTAGAGTAACAATTTTACCATTCATTGACCACTTTCCTCCTAGCCCCAGTTGAGACTTAATATAGTTAACCAGTATTAATAATTAAAGAAATTAGTGCTAATAAGTAATGAAAACATTGAATTTGGAATGGAGGCTTGTTTATCTCACTTCATTAAAAGAGAATAAAAACAAATTTCTGGAGCTAAATGAGTAACTAAAGCAATAATAGTTGGTTACTACTTTATTCTTTTTAAATTTAGTCCCCTTTTTTCTCTGAGTAAAAGAAAAAGTTGACTGCAGCCCCATTTCCATTGTCCTTTTCTTTATTGTTTATTTATTGATTTTTTTTTTCCTGATTCCTTTTATAGAGTGTTTTCAGCTGTTGTATTTGGTGCAATGGCATTAGGACAAAGCAGCTCTTTTGCTCCAGACTATGCCAAAGCCAAGATGTCAGCTGCCCACTTGTTCATGCTCTTTGAAAGAGTACCCTCAATAGATAGTTACAGCAAGGAAGGAGAGAAGCCCGTAAGTAAGCCATGTGTAATGGGCGATATTATTTATTGACAATATGGACAGTACTCTTCTCACTTCCTTCAGACTGATTTTTCCTCTCCTTCTGATTGCTTCCTTATCTCAATGTATTCTCGACACTTGATCCAAACACAACATGGACCAAGTTCTCTATTGTGAGTCCAGCTTTTGCCCTCACTGTCTAAAGGTTATTTGTTTTGGAAATCTGGTTAAGGTACAACTTGTGTGGAATTCAACCAGCAGAATTATAAGCATTTTCAAAATAGTTCAGTGCTGTATTTTGATTTTATAACTTCACAAAGATTCAGACCACAGAGTTAAAGTCAGCATTCCAGCAAATGCAAAACTCTATTGATTTCAGTGGGGGGAAAAAAAACTTCTGCAATTCTATTTGAATCATCTGTCAAATTGTCTTAAAGATGTAACAGTGATACCATTTCAATTATAGGAAACATTTGAGGGAAGCATAACGATCAAAGATGTGGCATTTAACTACCCAAACCGACCAGAGGTCAAAATCCTCCAAGGTTTGAATCTAAAAGTAGAAAAGGGACAAACGCTGGCTCTTGTTGGTAGCAGTGGCTGTGGAAAGAGCACTGTTATTCAGCTGCTTGAGAGATTTTATGATCCACTTGATGGAGAAATGGTAAGTATTTTTGTAAGAACATGTCAACATGTTAAGTGAGGGTATGCTTATTTGGTTTTATGTGATGTGATAAAGTGTAATAGATATTTCTAGTTTTATTTTTTAAATATTTTTAATATTAAAGACAAGCAGTGGCTCATCAGGGTTCCTTATTTAAATGTGATGAATAATATAATAGAAAAAGTCCCTGTTTCCCGCATTATAATGAATTAATGAAACAAGATCTGTGTGGTAAAAATATGCCTGATCCACAGCCTAATGATGGCTTTGAATTCAGAGCAAATTTCCTGAGGTTTTTATGTTAAGAACACTTTAAAAGTTATTAAATATACATATCTACTTCTGTATAATGTAGTAATAGAATTTGCCATCTATGTTCTTTCCTAAAACAGTGAACATTGAAAAAAAAATTTTTATCATAATTTTTACTTGTCAGAAACATCTTTTAGAGTATGCCCACTTACCAAGCGATAGATTGTAAATACTTTTAGTAATTTTGGTTTAAAATACATCTGTGGTTTCCCACACTACTTATTCAACAACTTCACATATTTTTTTCACATAACGGTATTGTTTATTGCCATTTTCTCTTTGATGTAAATGTGCTCAGAGATTTTGTTTGAAAAAGAACCCACACATTTTGGGTTGGATGAGGTGAGAATAAGAAGGATTTCAGAATTTGTGTCTGCAGAGATACTCACAAAAGATAAAGCAATACTTAAATAAGGCCTAGATGCAATGGGCAAGATTTTTTTGAGGTTGGAAATGCCAATACAGGTCCAGTGTAGCAAACTGATGTGTAGAAAGAAGCAGCATAGGTGCCCCAGAAGTATGTTTGACCAAGTGCAACTTCATCACCGATGTTTTTGACCTTGTATCCATAAATAACCAACAATGGTTTACTGAAGGGAAAAGCACAGACCTCTGGCATAGAAACCACAAAAGCGGTGGACTAATTCATAAGCTCAGTTGCACTGTGAACTGAATGAAAGGAGTGTATGCTTAAAAGCACTAACTGTCAGAAGAACAGCTGTTCACAACAGTGAGCACTATGCTAGTCTGGTAAAGAGAGTAACTTTGCCTAAAAGTTGTGCTATTTGGTATGGTGGATCCAAAATGCATAATAACTGAGTTCTCTAGCTTCATCAGTGAATTTTTACAGCAAATAAGGAACAGGAAGCAGACCTTAGCAGCCTGCAAATCCACTGGAATTCTAAGGAAAAGAGATGGCAAATATCCATGTAGTTGAAAGCAGTTTCTCCTTTCTAGCTTTTTTTTTTCCCCCTTTATATCTGCAGATGTAGAAATGCTGCCACTAATTTCAGTGGATTTTGAACCAGGTTCATTATGATCTCCTTCCTTTGAAAAACAATTATTATTGGCTGCGAATTGGCTGTTCTAGCACAAACTGTGGAACTAGTAGACTAATCATGCCCAGTAGCCATGGTATGAAGGGGGCAGTTCTTCAATTACCCAGCTGATCATGTCACTCAACACAGAGCCTGAGCACTGCACTGGGTGATTCTAGTGGAGAGGTAACAGCCCTCTTAATGTCCTGGTATATTTGTGTCCAAGTTGATATGACTTGTATAATTATGAAACTGATCTATCCAGAAAAAATGTTTCTGTTGTCATTTACCTAATAGACAATGACAGCAACTCAGCAGCCAAATTTAGCAGAAGCGTGACAGAGTTGCCAATAAAGAAAAATGACTGTAAATGGTATCTTAAGGAATCCAGAAGTAAGTTTGTCCATTGTCAGGCATTACATCACAATTAAATTTAAGATTGGATGCTTGGCTTAGAAGTGTGTGAATGAATGAACCCAACTCTTCCTTTATTTTAATGGAATACTACTGCCAATCTGTTCCTTCACTGGGAATATATATGCAAAATAGAGGAAAGTTTTCCCACCGAAGAAAGAAATGAAAGAACTTTACGCAAAGTTCTTTGAAGTTGCCTCAGCATATCCTATCTTCCACTGTCTTCAAAATCCTGATGAAATCTTGAAGCAAAGAAAAGGACTGAGGTAGCAGAAGGGGCTACCCTCA
Organism: Phoebastria nigripes; assembly: GCA_035582835.1. Classification (NCBI taxonomy): domain Eukaryota; kingdom Metazoa; phylum Chordata; class Aves; order Procellariiformes; family Diomedeidae; genus Phoebastria; species Phoebastria nigripes. The sequence continues at coordinate 352,724 of JAYKAV010003281.1, forward strand.
CTTTTATATAATAGCCCTTAGAAAAATTTGGAACATAGAGGAGAAGGAGGGGAAGGGATTATGTGAGCTTTCAATAAGATATCTCTAAGGAAAGAGCTGCAATTGCACAACTTCTGTGTATGAATTTACAATGAGTCTCAAATACAGATATAGCCATGTGACTGAAATTTAAAATGTTTGGTTTCTCAGCTTTTTGATGGCAAAAATGCAAAGACACTAAATATCCAGTGGCTGAGAGCTCARATTGGTATTGTTTCACAAGAACCAATGCTGTTTGACTGCACTATTGCTGAAAACATTGCATATGGAGATAACAGTCGGGAGGTGTCACATGAGGAAATCGTTAATGCAGCAAAAGAAGCCAATATTCATTCCTTCATTGACTCTCTGCCAGATGTAAGTTATTCCTTTTCTCTCCTACTCAGAACTGGAGGTGACCTGCTGTGGCAGGGAAAAATTGTGTCCATTTATGACTCCCTGGGGTACAATAATTCCCTGAGATGCAAATAGATCTGAAACTGATTTTTAAATCTTATCTTTCTTAATTGTGTTTACCATACTTCTTTTTACTCTGGGAGACTCCATTATCAGATGGAGAGCTGAACATTTAAGATATCAGGGAAGAAAATCCACAATTATAACTAATTGAGAGCTGGAAGTGTGGAGCGGGCTTTTTTAAGTGAGTTAAACATTTCTTTTTAAGCTCCTATTTATCCCAAGCATATGTAGAAGACTCTGCTAGACTGACAAGTTTCTTATGTATTTCTTCCAGTTACACCTAGTCAGAATTTAAATTTCTAGTATTCCTACAGTTCAAAAATTACTAAGAAAGTTTTTCATATATATATCTGACCAACACATAATAATGTAAGAATGAACATCTTGGGTCAGATGAAAGGTCTGCCATGCACAAAATCTTGTCCCAGGCAGTGACCAGCAAGACGTATTTACAAATAAGTATTCAAAAAGGCTAAATATTTAATCACATTTCCCCTGAATTCTCATCTAACTTTGCATAATTTGTGACTCAGGAACTTCTTAAGATAGAAATCATGTTTTATTTTTTTAATAGTTCTGGAGGGATTTTTCTTCTATGGGTTTGACAAATCAATTTCTAACCTATGTCAACTTGTATCCAAAACTTCCTGAAGCAAGGAGGTTGCCAGCTTAGTTGTATGTCATATATATTCAGCTTAATTCCAGGCTGTTAAGCTGCTTTTTCCATTTCTTGAAAAAATACAAAGGCCAAAGCCCATGATGTTTCCAGATCATGTTTCGTTTCTAATGACTTATCAAGATCTGCTCTTTCCAAAACTTTGTAGAGAAATCTTGTGATATATAATGATGTTTCATAAAACTTTGGTGCTTTTTGCAACCAAATATATAATACCTCAAAGACTACTGTGACCTATACATGAGTTTGTCTGGAGACCTGACTGGTCCACCTTAACTGACATAACTAAATTAAAAACATAACTGTCCAAAACAATAGTATAGATATAGATAAAGTATATAAATGTCTATGTCTATATATAGATATAGTATATAATTTGGCCTGAAACTGATACATCTTATACATTGCTATTTTTTTCTTCAAGATGAATAAGTGTGGGTAGAATAACTGATTGGTTAGGATGCTAGCTTGGAGTGTTTAAGGTCAGGGTTTGATCCCCAGTATTGTCAGAGACTTTCACTGAGCTTTGGTATTCTATCTCCTGATTGAGAATAATGTTGCCTTCCAACCTTAGAGGGGTTGTTGCTTTGAATTTATGAAATGCTTGATGCTACAAAGAAGTCTCCTAGTGAAAGATCTATAGATCTGTGGCAGACAACAATTCTGCTCATCTGTTTTCAGAGACCTATTGGCATGGAATATGCAGTTTATGGATGGATGGAGTCAGGGTCAATATGCTTAAATATACTTCAGAATCGATTTGCATTCATAATCTGAACTTAATATATTGTTTCTAGAAATACAATACCCACGTAGGAGACAAGGGAACTCAACTTTCTGGTGGTCAGAAACAACGTATTGCTATTGCCCGAGCTCTTGTACGTCAGCCCCAAATTCTGCTACTGGATGAAGCTACATCTGCCTTAGATACAGAAAGTGAAAAGGTAACTGGATTGTGAGCCAGGAGTCCGGAATCTAAATCCATGTTTGTTTGTATTATGATTATTGTTTTCACTCCCACAGATTAAAACCTAAAGCTGGAAAGATGGTGTTTTATGCAAATTACATATTTATGCTAATAATAGAGAAATATAAAGCTCTTACTCCTCCTTGCCAAAAAACCATATTGTTTTTGCACCTGTATGGCGGTAGGCATATTGAAGTAGCAATGAAGAAGGCATTTCTTTGCCTGGAATTCTTCAGGCTTCAATTGGAAAAGTGCTATCAATCAAAATTGAATCAGGAGGCACAAACTTCAGAAACTGAAAAGATTGAGGATGCTGCCAGAGAACTTTTTTTCTGGGAAATGGCCAAATCTTGCTTTCATAATTTTTCTTGCTTCTCTCATTGCTCTCCAGTCCTTGCTATATGTTCATAACTAATATGCAAACTTCCAGCGAAAAAATTGCTAGAACATGTATTTCTTTTTTAAGCCTAAAGCTGCAARCTTGGTATAACACAAGTACAATCTAGCTGTAGAAAATCAACACAGATTCTACAAAAGTACTTACTATTAATGAGACAAATATTATAACAAATATTATAATCTGAAAAGCTCAAACCCTATGGACTAAGTTTTGATCAATTCTAGGCATAAAAACATAAGGTTTGAGGGGAAAATGCCATTAAATAATTCCAGGATTCTTTGTTTTCTTAATTATGTGCCAGTTAGGTACAGAAATTTCATCTCTTATTTTATTCTGCGTTAATAAACATAAGGAATAAAGAAAAGAAAGCAGAGATTCTTATTGGTATTTTTCTGCCAGTGCTAGCTTTAAGAAAAACATGATTCATGAGACTCCCTGTGAAATCATGAGAATTAGTATGATAGTAGTTGACCCAAGATTACTGACTTAACTCCCATATATAAATAATCAGTCATGGAAGGGACTTCTGGAGGTCTCTAATCAAACCTCCTCTTCAAACAAGGGCCAATACTGAATTCAAACTAGGTTGCTTAGTGCTGTGCCCAGTAGGGTCCTTGAAAAGTCTCCAAGAAGATTCAACAAGCTCTCTTTTGTCCCTGTTCCAATGCTTAATTATCCTTCCAGTGAATATTTTTCTTATATCCAGTCAGAACCTCCCCTGTTACAATTTATGACCATTTTCTCTTGTTCTCCTACCATGTATCTTAGTAATGAGCCTGGTTCCATCTCATCCTCTTAGCTATCATGGCATCATCCGCTATGGCAGTTTTGACTCCTTGCCAACACAGGCTAATTCTAAAACAGGAAGCTAAAGCCACAGATATTCCCTTTCCCTCACTGTCATATTACAGTTTACTTCACAGATGGCAATTGAGGTATATCTCATGACAGCCACCAGAGTAGTTCACCTTTTGGTTTGTTCATTGCGCAGATTGTCCAGGAAGCGCTGGATAAAGCCAGAGAAGGTCGCACCTGCATCGTGGTAGCTCACCGCCTCTCCACCATCCAAAATGCTGACAAGATTGCCGTGGTCCAGAACGGGAAGGTCATAGAGCAAGGGACCCATCAGCAGCTCCTGGCTGAAAAAGGCATCTACTATTCTCTAGTCAATGTTCAAACTGGGTCATGCAACATGTAAATTAAAGGCAGTACATATCTCTGAATTTTCACTGTAATTATTTCAAAACTGCTATTTTTGTCACTGTAATTATTTCAATATCAATAGTCAGTCTTGATACTTTTGGTTTTCCTCCTTCCTTTCATAAGTCCTATGAAAACAAGAAATACTAAGTAAATATGTACCAGTTTCTCATTACTAGTTTTCATTATTCAAACCACTCTACTATGTGGCCAAAGCAGAGCGATTGCCTATTGCACTCATAAAAGTAGAAGCATGCTAAGCCAAATGTAATTAATATTAGCTTGCTTTGAACTCTGTCAAAATCATGTTAATCAGGCATGTCTGGTAAACAACCTGTAAACATTTTCATGCTCAGCAAAAACAGTTTTGCTATTGCCAGAAACAAACCTCAAGCCTTATCCTCACTGTGCCTGTGTAAGGCACAGTCAGTCCTGGCCTGTTAGGCTTATTATCAACTTGTTATGAGAACTTGCAGGTCAGCTGGAGCTTGATGCCAGATGCCTCTTGTTATGATGTGGAGTTTTAGCCTGGGATGACAGCAAAGGTCTTGAAAATATGGGTGCAGCCTGAAAACAAAGATTCCAGAACTGTTAGTATCTCACTGATGGTCAATAACTGATCATTGAAGAGGTACAACATTAAGAGCTGGGAAAAGACTGCTTTAAGTATAACACAGAGAAGAAGCAGCAGATAAGAAAAAACCCACAACAGATGGGCAAGGCAAGGCACCTGCTGCCGCCTGGGAAAGTGGTAAGTCTCCCAGGGTCCTAGGGGTCAGAGGTCAAGGGCTAAGAACTCTCTAAAGACTGCAATATTTTATAAAAGGTGAAAATTCTGAATTTGGGCTTGGAGGAGCRGGAAAGAAGGACACCCGTTTCAGTGTTAGTTTCCTTCATTGAAGAGCTCTTGAACCTGATCACCCTGATGACTAAGACTCTCAAGGACTGTAACCATCAGTGCTAATTACATGGTATCGGCTCTGTAGTATTGTATATTAGTTGCTAATTTATGATGACTGTTAAGGACTAACTGCTTTGAATATGTGGTAATAGTGATTAATAATTGTTAAGAACAAACCATTAGCAATGTGTATTGTTAATGAATATCTATGCAGTAAAGTTTTGTTTTTAAGTTTAAAACTGGCCTGATTAATCAGTCRTCCACACTTGTGTCATAGCAATTTCTGATTCCCTGAGATTTATACATGTGATCTGTCTTATCTACATGTAGATATTTATACACACACAGCCTAACTGATAGGCAGTTAGGCTCATCAATGTACTAATAACACTCTTCAGAATGTTCATTGATGCAGTCTCATTGTATTCCTCTTGAATCACTTACCTGTTTTCTTCTGTTCCTGTCTCAGATGGAAAACCAATTTGACTAGCAAATTTGTTTGTTTCCTATTTATGTATTACTTGATATAATAAGGCTCTTGTCCATGAATAAGGCTATTAGTCTGCACCATAATATAAATAAATTATACTTGCAATTGCAAGAATGGAATAGATATTCTTTAACATTATAGTCTGAAGATTCAAGTGAGAACATATTTAGGTTGATTTTTTTTTTTTTTTTTTTTACTAAATTCTGAATTTTAGTCTTTAATTTTTAGAACTAGGCTTTTTAATTTCTGATGATACAATTTCTAATGATTGAATTAGTAATGATTGGATTGTTTCCCCAACTTGTATCATTTCAAAGATGCTTGATTTAGCAGACAAATTTAGCTCTTCCTGAAAATCAGGCAAGCACTGTAAATGTTTTACCACAGACATATGAAAATCAGTTTTGAAAATTTTGGCCGTATAGTTTAAAATCTATTTCAGAAATTCATGTCAAATGTAGAAACTTTCCAAAACAATCTATTTTTCCCTATCCTTTTCTTCCACATTTCTAAAGAAGTATTTCCCCTTTGTTGAGATTTAGGCAAAAGTTTGCATAGTAATTGCTAAACACCTCACTTTTTGTTGAAAGGGGCTATAAGGAAAGTAAGCACTTTCCTTTAAGGATAATGGATCTTTGTTTCCAAATCCACCATAAGTGCTTAAAAAACTATGCTGCTGCTCACAATTTCTTTTTCCTTTTGGAAGACTACAACAACCATATTACTACTATTGTGCTACCACAAGATGACTCATCATGTAATTTTTAGTCACAAAGCCAAAAGGACAGACAGGGACACCTCTAAAAATGTGTTCTTCACCATATTCTATTCATACACTTTTATATTATAATGTTTGACCCAAAGGAAGGGTTGACTGACCTAGAACAATTCTGCTTTAAGGACCATTATTCTACCATGCCTTTCTACAGGGCATAAGAGATCTTACTTCCTAGCTCTGCCTTTTCAGTTAGGCTCTGAGATGTTTTGGTTCACCTTGGTATCATAAGATACATATGTGTTGTTATGTCGAAGTAACAGACCTTTTTTCCTCTGTCTTGTTCTTTTGAAAGCCTGCAGCAGTTTCAAGCAGAACTTACCTTTCTGGAGGAAGGTAATCTAGCAGTGTTTTTACACATTTCTTGCCCCATTACCTTTGGAACAAGGCTTTAGCAAGATGTCAGCATTGACACCACCTTGGCAATCTGAACCACTTTCCAAGCATATGCCACTGACTGTGGGGGGAAAGAGGAAGCAGGAAGCACTTAAGTTCAACAGTCTGATAGGCTTCCTGCTGAAACAACTAATCAAAAGAGAGCTTTCAGAAGAAAAATGGGGTTTAGGTCTAGAAAGCCTTTCTTACTGCAGATTCTTATCAGGGTGTTGAATACCACCATGTAGTCTATGGACCACACCTGTAAAATGTCTACAGATGCCCACAAAATGTCCATTGAGTTCATTTAGTCCATGACTTTGGGCTCCATCTGTTATGGTGGTCACTCAGATCAGGAGAGGTGGTGTGTTGTGTGGAGTTACTGGGCACCAAAGCCGGGTCAGGTCAGGTCGCTGCTGCACTTGCACTGCTTCTTGTAAGGCTTGTCCTCCATTGGTTCAGGTGATTCCTGCGATAGTAATTCTTATAACATGCAACTCAAACCACGGGTTACAACAATTTAAAGGTATATCCATTACAATCTCCACCCCTGGTCCCTTTGGGCCAGACCATTGGGTTTAACATTGCAATGAACTCTTCCCCTTGCCCCTGCTCCGGCTTGGACTTATCCACAGACTGCTGTCCCTTAGGGTCAAAGGCTCCAAGTGGAGCCTTATCTATGAGCCACAGTCTCTCCAGGGGTATACCTGCTGTGGCATAGACTTATCCACAGCCACAGTCGCTTTGAGGTGCACCTGTTCCAGCGTGGCTTTCTCCATGGGCCACAATGCCTTCAGAGATAYACCTGCTCCAGCATGGCCTTAGCCATGGCTGCAGTCCCTCCAGGGGCGTATGCTCTGTCGAGGGCTTATCCATGGCCACACGCTTTGAGGTGCTCCAGCATGACCTCATGCACAGCCACTGATGCTTCAAGGTGTACCTGCTGCGGCATGGACTTATCCACAGCCACAGATGCTCCGAGGTGTACCTCCTCCAATGTGGATTTGTCCTTGGGCCACAATCTCTTCAGAGGTATACCTGCTGTGGCACAGACATAACCACGGCCACAGACGCTTTGAGATGTACCTGCTCTGGTGTGGACTTACTCATAGCCACAGATGCTTCGGGGTGTCCTGCTCCCATGTGGACTCATCCACAGGTCACAGTCCCTTTGACTCAAGTTCATACTGGAGTTCCAGCCTGTCCAGTACAGCAGCACAGAAACAGCAGCAATGCCCTGGCCATCTGCCAGCCCAGACGCATCGCCGTTGCTGTTATCAAAATGTTCCCAGGCGCAGCACAGTAAGATGATGAGCAGTACAGCAGTACAGCAAACAGCAAAAGAAGAAAGCAGCCACTAATGAGCACGAGACTCTAATATACAGTAAGGCAAGCAAGCCCCATGGCAAGCACAGGAGCCTGCCGATTAATAGCTAAACAGCAATAACAGCTATGAATTTGATCTAGCACATTGCAATCAAACCTGTCGTTATCTTGAACCCTTCGAGCCCCACGTTGGACGCCAAAAAGGACTGTCATGGTTTAACCCCAGCCGGCAACTAAGCACCACACAGCCGCTCGCTCACTCCCCCC
>JAYKAV010003282.1:0-32243 GCA_035582835.1 Phoebastria nigripes
CATCAGTGTCTTATCAACATTCTTGTCATACTAAATCCAAAACACAGCACTAGGAAGAAAATTAACTCTATCCCAGCCGAAACCAGGACAGTCACTCAGAGCTGCAGCTGTCCCAGCTGTCTTTTACTGAATGACCCACAGTCTCACCTGTGGTAGATTTACTGTGTACATGTGAATTCAAGCTCTCCATCGTAAGAAAATTATGTAGCAAGTCTGACTCGGATGCAGTTGCTCCAGCTTCTGTGAGCAGAGTTTCTGTACAGATATTCTTTAAGAAATTGCAGCTTACTCTCTTTTCTCAGCTCATTTTTTTTCAGTGTCTAATTTTCCTCTCTATTTATCTGTGTACTAATGCACTCCAGGATCCTGTTCCCTACTCTTGTCTGTCTCATAGGACCACTGCTTACGTCTACAGTGTCACAGAGCAGCTGGTAATATTTAGTGACCTCCTGCTCTATTGGATGGAAATTGATTTTCCTCTTCCAGGCAAGTGAAAAATCCATAATGTGCTCCATCAACTTCGTTTGTGCAGAAGCACTAGCAACAGAAGCTATAGGGGAAGACACAGCTCTTCAGACATCATAAATGGCAGTATCTTTCTGAACATCAGAGTAAGCAAACTGCGGTGTCGTGGTTTAGCCCCAGCCAGCAACTAAACACCACACAGTCACTTGCTCACTGTCCTCCCTCTGGCCCCCTGGTGGGATGGAGGAGAGAATCAGAAGAGTAAAAGTGAGGACACTTATGGGTTGAGATAAGGACAGTTTAATAATTGAAATAAAATAATACAATATAATAATAATAATAATAATTTTTAAAAAAATTGTAATTAAAAGGAAAATAACAAAAAGAGAGAGAAATAAAACCCACGAAAGACAAGCGATGCAAATGAAAAACAATTGCTCACCACCAACCAACCGATGCCCAGCCTGTTCCCAAGCAGCGGCCGCACACCAGCCAACTCCCCCCAGTTTATATGCTGAGCATGACATCATATGGTATGGAATATCCCTTTGGCCAGTTTGGGTCAGCTGTCCTCTTTGTGTCCCCTCCCAGTTTCTTGCGCACCTCTAGCCTTCTCATTGGCAGGCCAGTATGAGAAGCCGAAAAGTCCTTGACTGCTTAGCAACAACTAAAACATCAGTATGTTATCAACATTATTCTCATCCTAAATCCAAAACACAGCACAATACCAGCTACTAGAAAGAAAACTAACTCTATCCCAGCCGAAACCAGGACGTGCGGTAAAGAAGTTCTCTAGCCCTTTGCAGAAGAATTGTTAAGGACCCGCTGGCTGAGATTTCTTTGGCAATGTTTGTTGCTGAATTCCCCCAATAATGTTTCACCACTGTGAAGTGACCTATAACTAGTTATATTATATGGCAACAAATAATAAAATCCGCAAGTACTTGCAAGCCAGGGCCCCCAGACTTAATTGGAGAAGTACTACCCAAACAACAGGTGTGTTTCTATGGGTAGAAAGTAGAAGCTGAGGTTTTCTTTTGGTAGCAGCAACTTACCTACTCTGCCACAGAATTAAATCATATAAAAATCTGTATTTATGACAAGTATTTGCAAATAAGTATTCAATACAATAAGATCAAGTAGTGCCACATCTTTGGGAACTTTCAATTACTATCAATCTGGACAGCAGTGCTTTTTGAGCACTACCTCACCTTAGGGGTGCTGCTCATGAGTTCAGGATGCATATTTTCATCTCTGGGTCCAAAACTTTTAAATTAATTCATGTTAGATATAATGATGACCAAAAATATCAATTCTCCAGCATTACTGTAAAGCTTCTTTCCTTGACCTTAGTTTTCCTCACAGCACCTCAAAACCAATTAGTAGCTGAGGAATATGTGGACCCAGATCCAATATAATATACTTTTATGTGAGGAGAGGGAATGGAGTGGAAACTTGGTCGACATAGCTCACCTTGATGGGTGCTTAGCTGTACAAGGTGTTCAGACACCACAGTCTTGGGTGCAGTATAAGATCCTGCACAGAATACAATCAAGCTAAAAAGGAGTGGAGTATATAGGCACATTAACACCAAGGGGAAACTTTTCCCAACAATATAAAGAACATATTTTCTGGGAACAATGTCTTCTTTGTTTTTATAGCAAGCTGGATGGAAATTTCCAGGCAGATATACTCACAGTAAACAGACATTCACATGATAACTACTGAGGACAGTCACAAGATAGCCAGACTGCAGTCATGAAACAATTAGGAGTATTGTTTAAGCATAAGCAATTCCTTATTTTATCGTAATTGCCAGTGAAAACAACACCCACCGGGGGATAGAAAAGAATGTAGGGAATTGGTAAACTGAAGTTCCAGTTCATCCAATCACCTCTTGTGCAGTCTAGATATATGATATATCCTCAAGACCGTTAATGGTAGTGTATTTGCATGTAAAATGAGAATAGGAATATCCCTCTTCTTTATCTCAAAGAAGAGTTATAAAACATCACATAAGCTGTAACTTTCAGGAAAGATAATAAGAAGAAAATGTTATTAAGGTACTATCACCAGTTCTATTGCATTTTCATTTTATCTATTAATGACCATGCTTTCTTGAAAGGTTGTGACATTGTGGGAGTCAGGCTTTCTCTTGAAGCAGGGCACAATATAAAAGTACTACAACCATTGTCTCATTCTAAGTGTCTTATCTTTGACACAAGTTTTCTGAGGAGTCAGAGCCCATGGGGGAGCCCTGCAGAGCTGGCAGTTGCTATGAGGGACATCCAGCTCTATCTTTCTGGAGTTGTACAGAGGCAACTACACAAGCATGACTGAGGTGTTAAAAAAACTGGAGAGGGAATTGTGGCAGGCATGAAATTCACAGACTCTCCTGCTTTTTAGTGCCCCCTGTATCACCTCCAAAGTTACTCTTTAAAAACATGTGTGCTCATGAATGTATTTATACATATAGAGATGAGTATACGTATGAGATAAAGTAGGCATGGACTAATTAAGTCTTGTGTGTATCTGGAAGGGCGTGTCTATCATTCAAAAAAAAGGTGTGTCCTTTACTATCTGAATTAGCTAAAAGATTAAAATAATAACAAAGGAAAGATTATTAAGATTTTGAAATGGGTTAAACTTTCAAATTCACGCCTGAAGAAATTACTTGAGTTAAAAACCAGTGTATCACTACTTTTATAGTTGATCTGTGAAAGTTGGCAAGAAAATTCCTACTGGATGGTACTACAATGATTCATCTAGCCCAGCGTTCTGCCCTGACAGTAGTAAAAAGAGCCGCTAGTCAGCAGGGGGAAACATATGAGCCTGAACAGTTTTTCAAATCCATTCACCTATTCTTCCTGACATCCACAGTCATTGCATTAGGCATGTCAGACAGTACATGCCTCCATATTCCCTTTAGTATGTGTCTATAGACCTGTTCATGAGTTTGTTCAAACTCTTTTGCAACCGCTCATTCTTCTGCTTCTAGAACCTCCTGTGGCAGCAACTCCTAAAGTTCATCAATTGCTCTGTGAAGAGGTATTTTATTTATCTGTTTTAAACTGATGTCCTACTAGTTTTAACAAGTACCCCTGGTACTGCAAGATGGGATGAATAACAGTCCTGCAGTCACCCAATCCACCACTTTCATCATCTTGTAAATCTCAGTCAACCTGCCTACACCCCTTCTCCTCATCAAATTTAAGATCCCAGACTGTTCAATCTCTTCACATATGTTGGATGCTTCATCCCTTGACCGTGTTTGTTGCCCTCTTCTGCTCCCAACTTTGCTACATCTGTCTTGGGATGTGGAGACCAGGACTGCATAAAATATTCAAGGCATGAGTGCCAAAGTTTTTACAGTGGCAAAACACAACCCTCTGTCTTGTTCTCAAAGTCCGTCCTGACAATGCTCAACATTTTGGCRTCTTCTGTTGGCTGCTGCTGCACATGGATGTGATCATTTCAGAGAACAATCCATGGTGACTCCTCAGCCTCTTTCCTGAGTTGTCCCGGTTTAATTTCAGCAGCAAATGGTTTAGATTATTTAACTGTAGTCTAACATGGACACTTCTTTTTACAGCTGAGGTCAGAACTAGTGTGTGTCCTGGTGTGCATCCTCTGCTCCTCCCTCCTACCCCAGGCCTATGCAGAGAGTTTTTCCCTCTTTGCCTGATGTGGCTAGCTGAAGGAATTAGTCCTGCTCTGTCTAATCCCCTGCTGCTAGTTTTCTTTGCCTTGCAGTTCATCAATTCCTAGTACTTCTACAGAGGGGGAAAGGATTAAGCCTGCTGCGTACAGCTGCACCTGGGAGCTAAAATTGACCTTTCTTTTCATTGGCCTTTTTCCCTCTCTATTTACTCCTCTTCCCTTCAAGCACAAATCTGAAGTAAGTAGAAAAGAAAATATTGTCTCTTCCAGCATAAAAGCTGTGGGATAAGTGCTCTCTTCTCCCCTCCTGCCATCTGGCCAGAAGTCATGTCTGTTATGGTTCGTGTTTTACACCTGCTTGACATGCACTGAACACTGTACTTCCCTGAAGTGCACTCTTTCTTTCATTGACTCTTGGGAGAATGATGCCTTCCTAATGGAAGGTGATGCTTTAAAGGTCCTCCCTACCCATTTACAGCTACCTGTATTTTTGTTTTTAATCAGATCAAACACACTACTTCCATACTGCAGGAAAGTAATTAGAGGCTTCTGCTTTTTAGACTTTCTTTTAGAGTTTGCCCAAAGGGCCAGTAATAATAACACAACAATAAGTTGTGTATTATGGCTCTCTCAAGGTTAAAATGCTTATTCCAGAAATCCTGTTCTGAAATGTCACAATGTTTTGGTTTTTTCCAGCAGTACAATGCAAATCCAGAACAATGCCTTTTTAAGGGACTAAGCAAAGTACACTATTAAAAAAAAAGGGAAAAAAAAAAAAGAAAAAAAGAAAAATCTCCTGCCAGGAAGTTCCAGCAGGCAGGATCTGTAAATGTCTTCTCAGATTTCCTGAAATCAGATGGCCAATGTCTCTGCTATTTGTGATCCTGCTCAGATAAGAAGAAAAAATGTTTCTTGTTCAGGAGAACTTGTATAAATAACATTTATGCTACTAACAAAAATAATGGAATTTAAAGACAACAAGCTTCACTGAGATGAATTTAAAGTTGCAGTCAGTGTTTGACTGCACTTCTGCATATATATACACACATATAAAAAAAAAGCGTTAAATGTTTTGTGGCCAGATCAGTTCTTGAAGTAGTCCCCCATATAAATCAGATCTCCTAATAGAAACAACGGGGCAAAACCTCACATTAAATAGACTTAACTCTACTAATTTATAACATGTATGAATTCAACCTGTCTCCACAGGAGACAAATATCCACTGCATTTCCTCATCCACCTTCTACTCCTTTCATTTCAATTTTCTCGTTCCTCTCCCTTCATTCCCCCCCAAAGAATAGTTTTAATTTTAATATAAACTTTATGACTTTGAAGAAAATCATGGTTGCTACATGAAAAAATCATGGTTTTGTAGCCATATAATGGTTAACAGTCAGAACAGGTACTCTTATTACTGCATGAGCTAAAAGCCAATCTGCAACACCAGTTACAGGCACACTGTAGGTAAATTCTGACTGTCCCACAAAAAAACAGTAGCAACTGTAGAAATTAGACAGACTATTACAAGAATTTGCCATACTTAATTACTTTTAAAAATGGTTGTTAAATTGATCAGGTTATTTAGATAAAATACCAGTGATTCTATGTCAACGGTTATCTGAACCTTATGCCTGTTGCTCTCTACTTTGCAAAATTTGCTTGACTGCAGCACAATTTCAAAATACCTGAACTTCTGCAAAGCTGCACAGTTAGGCAATATATTTGTACAGGTTTTTTGTAGTGGAAATTGTATCATTTTGTAATATGATCTGCACTGAAATGAGCAAAAACACAWCTTGGTCTATCATGTGGGATGTGTCATCCTGCCCCAGTTTAAAAATACAGGTGACCAGTCTTTCAAATCGCTAAGAGAATTACCACATGCATCAAAGTACTGTTGTCTCTCTCACATTCAACAGCCACACAGTTCTGTTTCCACACACAAGATGTTCTGACTCTGTTAGAAGAAAGGGAAAAGTATGTTTGATTCACAAGAAATTTACATTGTCTTGTACACCATCTAAATAAACAGCACATTTCTGGAGATAAGGGCACATCCATGCATTGATATGTAGATGCTGCATTCCAAAAGAAATGCCAGGCGTGTTTAAGTGTAATGATGTATTTTAGGAGAAAGATAGATAGACAGACAGATAGAATGAACAAACAAGACCCAGCAAGTGCATGGAATTTTGAGACACCTGCCACCACTTGTCCTGTAAGGCAGAATAGATTAAATAATAAGGAACATGGCCTGGAACAACAGACTGAAGTCCTGTACATTGTAAAATCAATCTAAGCCTATAACAAGGCACATGGCTTCACAGCTCCAAGACTTTTTGAACTACATTTGAAAGCACCTTAAATCTGAAATTCATGTCTTGAACCCATTTCTTTAAATTATGTGAGGTGGTCAGAAAAATCAAACACTTTCTTCTTCCTTCCTGCCTTTGAAAAGAAGTCTCAGACTTTTTACTTTCTTTTTGATAAAAATGTCTTTGCAGATATCTTTAGGACTCTTATTAAAACCTGACACTTGGAAACCTTGTGCCTCAACCCGAAAGTCAATTCCAAATTGTTTTATTCAGGCAGAAATATGCTATTTTCCTAATGTTCAGTTCCTAATTACTAGCTAAACACCCAAGCCCTGATTTTAAGACAAAGTTAGCTTAATGAAAATTATATATTCTTCAAAAACTATTACTCTGAAAAATTAACACCCACTGTTTCTTTTTATTACAGTTCCAGATGTGCTAACATTAATATATAAAGTAAATATGATATTTAGTGAAATCACTACTTTTTTTGCTATGAGCACTGTTAAGCACATTTGTTGATAAATTATTGTTCCTTTGTATGAGAGCTATTTGAATTATAACCAAGGTGAGCAGTAGATTAACAAGAATCAAGAACCTAGAATTAATAAATATGCTTGTATCTCACTTTCAAAATGATTCCATATCTGTAAGATGCAGGTGACCAGCTCAAGAGAAAATCCAACAGTTTTTATGCAAATAAATAATCAGGAATTTAGGAGTCTAATATTTGGTATGACATTCTGAAAATGTTAGTATTCTTTTTTTTTTTTTTTCTTTTCATTTTTTCCTTTTCTTCTGAGTACTCTGAATATTCATATTCCTGTAGGATAAGAGACTGAGAAAAGATTTAGGAACAAGAAGTTAAACATTGTCTTTCACTCAAAACCCACCCAGATTTTACATTTTTACAGAGGCAAAAAATAAAAAGTGAATGTGACATACTATTTTTTCTTCACTATCTTTTTCCTAACACTTTCAGTGGAAGAGAGTAAGAGAATCATTTTGCTAACAGAAGAAGATGAGGGCAATTTAAAAATGCRAGAAAGTAGGATTTTTTCCCCATTATTTCTTAATGAAAACAGCTTGTCAGCTGGGGTTTTGGCTGTATTAACTAGAATATCCATATAAAAATATTTTCTCAAGTGATTTTCTTCACTTTAAAATTTGTGTAACATTGCTCAAGATGTGTTGACTGCAATGTCTTTACGCTGACTGAAGACCATTAGAGACACTTAGTTCTCTTTGTCAACCATGTGGAAAACCCACAGTCCTAAAATACGGTGTCCAACGTGCAGGTGTCACAGAACACTTGCGCAGCAAGAGTCTGATTCCTGCCCTTGCCTGTAGTTCTGCCCTCTGACCAGGTTTGCTTGACTGCTTTAATTTATGAGCACAAGCACTGAGATAGCTGGCCTGCAAACAATTCTGGGACTGTCTTTAAATTACCTTTTTATTTAATTTTAGGTTCATGGGTATTTCAACAAGGAATCTTAAAGTCCTTGAAAAAATACTACAGCTAAAATGTAGGTTTATGCACTCAGCTAGAGGCAGTGCTTTTTGGATGCAAGAATGAAACTGAGAAGGGCTCAGTATCTTCTGAAGGAAAGATACCATTTTTCATGAAGGCTTAGTATATGTTTTGCAATGTTCATGGACTGTCTTTGCTGACCAGATCTCAGAAAGAGCCCTACATGATTTTCTCAGGCACATGGTAATTTTGGCACATATCAGAAAAAAGTTTTAAATGTTGAAGGCTATTAGAAATGTATTTATTGAATAATATGTAAGGTGAGTGAGAAAGTCTGCATAGAAAGTGTTCTGCTCTGCATAGCAGGGCTGCATACATTTTTCAGTTGCACAAGATTTTGCTGCACAGTTTCCATTCAAGTCGAAGGGGCTTGTGCATGTCTAATTCCCAGAAAGCTCACAGAAAAATTATTCTAGGGACAGATTATACAGTAGGTCTTAACAGCACTAATAAAACCAGAGTCTTTAAAAACTATACTCATAGTTTTGCATTGATTTTTCATTTACCACAGGACCTTGGACTGTCTCTCATTGTTTCTGTTGGAAATAATTATCACTGGTCACAGCAAAAAGCTTCAGCACAATGTATTTCTTGTCTTCTACAATGTGAGCTTGTTAATGCTTGTCATTGCTCTATGTAAGACTTATATGACTTTTTTACTGCTTTTATTCAAAAACCACAGCTTAAGATTGTCATTTTATTTGCTTCAAATGGATTGCCCTTTCTGTGAACACTGACAAGCTTTTGTTTCCACRGGTGGGTTATGGTCAATTTAAAAATAAAGACTCTAAGATCCTTTGCAGCTGAGGAAAAGAGCAACTCCTCCTTACATTAGCTCTAAGCAAGCATCAACGCAACAGCAAACACCTGCTTGCAAGGTAGACTGTTCTCCGTAGCCTTCTCTAATACCTTATTTTATGTGACAAGTCACTAACAGCTGAAGACACTGAGGAGATCTTTAGGATATCAGGAAAATAACCAATTGGAATTGCTGCTTTCTTGTCTCTCTCAAGAAAGACAGGATATTTACTGAAATGGAGGGTCCTTCCCTGTCTCAGGTGGGTGCCTGCCTATGGTAATTGGAAAGCTTCATCTTCCAGTGTCACCTTTTTTGAATGTTTTTGGTTCTGTGTTATTCAGGGTGTTGCATCTCAGAAGAAACATTTTCTGGGATGTTTTATGTCTCTTTTGGAGAAATAAAAAACACATGGCAGATTAGGGGACAGCCTACTACTATCCTTAATAGGTAGCATAGCCCACCTTCAGTGGTGTTCATGAGTTTCTTGTGGACTGTTTACTTTCTCTGTATCATCTCTCTCCTTGAATCAAGCTTTGGCTGCTCTTTCACATATGGATAAGGCTTGCTTTTTGTTCATTTGCTTTTTGTTTTCATCTTGACAACCTTGTGGTTGCCTGGATATCCTATTTAATCCTTTTTTCCTTGAGAGCTTTTACTTCTCCCCCATGTTCTTGCTCTTCAGCCCTTTTTTTCTGCTGCCATTATATTCTCTTTTCTTCCCATGTTTTTTTTCCTTCTCCAGTTTCAAGCTCACTTCTTTATTTTCCTGTCCTGCCCACTGTACAYTAATACTGTCTCTTTAAATGAAAGGAAAATGGATTAATGATGTAACTGTGCTTCAGCCTGTGTATATTTGCATATATGTATGCATAGAAGTTATATATTAGCAGTATCAGCTAGTATGTATATCATGGTACTAAGGTGTTACTGTTTACAGGATGGTCTATGTTACTGAGGCATGGTTTCTCCTTCAAAGGTTGCCAGCAATGCCTAAACAATTCTTCTGCCTTGCCGCTTTTAGGGCACTTTGCACCCTAGCAGCCATAGGACCAGAGGTGTGGGGAATGCTGAGCTGCTATGCAAAGATCACTGAAGGACTGAGACCTCTCTTGTTCTGGCCACTGAAGAAATGAGAAGAAACAGCACAAGTTTGTGTCTTAGCAGTCTGTAACATTGCTTGTGTAAAAGCGCTCATTTGCAGCATTGCAGGATTCTCTGGAACACATGCTCTTCATGAAGCAGAGAGGTATGGAGAGATGATAGAGGATAAAGAAAACATGTGTCTCTTTGATCTTGTTTTTGCCACCATCGGAAAATTCCCCTGCCAGCTTCAAACATGACAGAAAAAAAGGAGTGCAGATATTTAAGGGAGAGGAGGCAGTTCATTTGTTGAAATAAACAGAGTAGGGAAAGCAGCAAAATCTTAAAAGCTTAGAGTGAACTGAAGAATTCTTAGGGGGKGTTTTTTGTTCTGTTTTGTTTTGTTTGTTTGTTTGTTTGTTTTATGTTATTCCTGTTTCATTGTCCTTTCAGTGTAAAGTTATGGCTAGAGTGGGAAGGGTGGGGTTGCACTGAACCTGTGAAAACTCATGACACTTCAAAAAAAATTACAGTTCTTTGCAGGGATAACTTCTTAAAATCATTTAGGTTGGCAAAGATCAAGTCCAACCATAAACCTAACACTGCCAAGTCTACCACTAAACCATGTGCCTAAGCGCCACATCTACACGTCTTTTAAATACCCCCAGGGCTGGTGACTCAACCACTTCCCTGGGCAGCCTGTTTAACAAATGTGATGCCTTGACTCCTCCAGTGTCTCATGATTACATTTTCTGTCTAAAGTGTGTTCTATGCAAGATAGGCTCTTTCTGTGTAGCTCAGAACATGTAGTCCCTACTCCAGATGAATGTACTCTGCATAGGCAATGAGTTCAATGTCTCCTGTTAATTAGATTGATGGTAGCTCCAGCAGTTCTCCTAGGAGCCAGGGAGAGAAACACCAAAGAAAGGTGGTGATGAGGAGTAGGATGACAGGTAGCACATGGTAGGTACACAATTCACTGATCACAGCTAATAGCATTGTGTTAAAATATCCGTCAGGATTTTAGATAGCTCCAAGTCTCGCCTCTGTCTGACACCATCAGAACCTGTAATCTCAATCCTGTGTACTTAAATGGCCTCTTCAGCAAGTTGTTGGCTAATCTAAGATGAAGAACCTACTTCTTGTTTAAATGAGTTTAAGCTGATTACTGCTGGTATGCTCCCATGAAGAAAGCTGGGTTCATAGTAGTCCAGCCTCTTGACAAAATTTCATTCTTTTTGCAAACTCTACATCTAAACAAATTATGGCATATATCTCTCTAATATGTGACAGCTAATAAAACTGATTATCTTAGAGAAAAAATATAGTTGGGGATTGATTGCTCACAGAAATATTAATGAGAATTGAGTTTAGTACTAATCTAATCTATAAGTTTTGGAAAGTTGGTAATCTGAACTTGGAAGCCAAACAAACAGTTGTTGGGTTTGGGTTGCAGTTTACCTCCCACAAACCCCACAAAATGTGTTGAATAACTTTGCTACTACAGAAAATCTAACTCCCAGTAAGCCTGAACTGTACCTACAGCATATACAAGATATTCATTCTGGCTTTGCTTTTTTAATTATTTCCTTTTTTGTACACACTTGTGTCATTATACTAATACCTAACCATTTTCTAGTAAAACAGGTTTAGGTTCCTTCATCCTGATGCTAATCAGACATGTTGCAAAATTTTGTCGAAGAGAAGGAGATAATTAGGATGGATTGTTAGCCTCTGTGATGCCTATTTTCATTGAACTATATTTCCCTCCTTCTTTACAAATTATGGCCTTATTTATGGATGTCTCTTCTTGGGCTTTTCTCTGTGATGTTCTCAACACATCCCATCAGTTACAAAATGCTTTGAATTTCTGTTGACTTTTCAAAGTCTTGAAAGCGCTTGGAATCTCACGGGATACAGACTCCAGAGCAAAGTATAAAACCATAGCCTTGTGGAGCTAGCTAAAGTTGAGCTAGCTAAAGCACAGCTGCCGAAATCATTATACCGTGTTTCAGTAGGTACTTAGCTCCAATTTTCTCTACAAACAGTGCCACATAATCCAGATATGATACATGCTGATCTTTGTGCTTCAAGCAGCCCAACCTGCAATTCCACAGCAGATTTTGGAATCTTATTTCTAGTCAGAGGAAAGAAGGCAACAACAACAAATATAGAAACCAAAAGGATTCACAGAACCGTATTTCTTAGAATGAAACCTCTTGTCTGAAGTCGAAAGTATCAAACTTCACAGGATTCACAAACTGCTTTCTTAACGGTCTCTGGGCTTTAGGTTCCTCAGGAGGATGAGCAATTCCAAGCAATCTCCAACTTTCAGAGGAGTAATGCAGCATTCTCCTGGTGGTAGATTTTTTWATTTTTCTTGCTGTAAGATCTGAAGAAAGGTATTTCTTTTATGCTAGARACTTTTTGCAAATATTACAAGGGACAGTCCTTTTCCCCAAAAAACTTAAATCCAGCCTTCACTCAGTTCCCTCTTATACTTTGATCCTTTTAGTTTACCTTAGGCAAATAAATCTAAATAATGTAGTAGATCGATATTTCCGAGGAAAAAGACTGAGCTTGACTGAATCTTAGTGTATTGACTTCCACACCTGATTATGCTACTCAGCTGTAAACAAGCTCTCTTATGAYGGTAAGGCAGAACATGCAAGTTTAGTTCTCTTTAAGAGATAAACTTGAAACCCTCTTTCAAGTATTAATGTAATAAACATCTTTGAAAATTACTATTATAAATAAAAATAGTACAAAATGTATAATCGTGAATATTTATGCAAGTATGTGTTCAAGAAAAGAAAAACAGTGAGAAGAAAGTGTTTTGGGGTGGGTTGGTTTTTTTTTTGCATGTGAACAGAGCCCCAAGGAAAACAAAGTAATCTTTTAATTCTACCTGGCATCAYTTAGCACCTCTCATTGTTCAGTCTGGGGCATTTTTGACACAAAAAGGAGATGGCTGAAAGAGGGATGAACTACAGAAAGGCTGCTGTGAAGAGGTAAAGATCAGCCTCCTTTTCGTATGGTTTAGACCTGGCAAGAAACAACGGGCTTTGGCCATACCAGGGGATGCAGGTTAGGCACTGGGCTGGGTGGGTTCCTCTAAAGGGTGGGCGATGAAGCACAGGGAACCATTCCCCTGGGAGGCTGCAAAGCTCCTGTCGCTCAAGGTCTCTAATAGCAGTTTACACAAAAGTCTGCCAGAAATGCTGCTGCCCTAGAATGGACTTGCTGACCAGTTGAGATTCCTTGAACCCAGTTTTTCTTTCTTCCCTTTCCTTTATGTTTCTTCTCTTCATGGACGGCTGATCACTATTGCAGGCTACAACCTTACCTCTGCCTTACAGCAGATGCCAACCTGCCAAAGTTGGAGTGAAAATCTGGGATGTCACAGATTACAATTGTCCCTTTCAGTATTTGGACTAAAAAAAAAAAAAAAAAAAAAAAAATTAAAAAAAAAAAAAAAAAAAAAAAAAAAAAAAAAAAAAAAAAAAAGGAAAAAAAGTATTGATCTCTTTAAGTATTTTCCAGAAACTTTGTCTTTTATAAAGGAGTCATAAACTGAAAATTTGGGGAGTATTCATTGCTTTTTCTCTGCAAAACAAAGGCTACATCCATTCCCCTAGTAAGATAGAGAATAAAAGTGACAGCAAGGCTTAAATGGTACTAATGGATTTGACATGAAGGAGGGACAGATCTTTCACAATGTGCAGCAAAGTTTATGAGACTTAGAAAGAGATGTGAGGTATGGGGGTGGGGGACAAACAAGCAAAGAAACACAAGCCCGGAGATTCCTCAAAGAGGAGAGGATTGTCCACCTGACAGAGCGAGCTGGAGGTGGCACTTTGTTGGAAAGAAGAGAGGATGTGACGTGATATGAGGTTTTGCTTTTGGTTTTTTTCAAGAGTTCTCCCAGTCTTCATTCCTGCTGCAGTTTCTCTCCTGTGTCAGTCTGTACTCTAGAAGGTCTTCCTGAGCAGTAATTGCTCAGTTAGATGTGCGATCTGCTCCTCCCTCTAGAGTTTTTGACAAAACTCCGGGCATAATAGCCTGGACAAGGCAAATGGGGAAACCTTGCAATAGAGCAAGTGCCTACAAATAAGATTCATACAGGTAAAACATATATACTCTCTGTTATAAGAAGCAACTAAACTCCACAATGTTTACATATTAGGAAAAGAAAAAGTCAAAACAAATGAAGCTCAGTGATGGAAGTAATGTGGGAAAGGAATTGTGAGAGGAACACTAGGATCAGTGGTGTCATATTTGATTTATGATTGCAGTAAAAAGACATAAAGAAAAAAAGACTCAAGGAGGAGGAGAGTGGGAGTCTAGGCAAAAAGATTGAAGGTCAAAGGATAAAGAACATGCAAAAAAAGTAGAGTTCATATATGTATTTTTTGTCTGCTGTATACTTAGATATAGTCAAAACCTCAGCAACCAGATCTAAGCTGGTCCTGCTCTGAGTGGTGGGGTGGGACCAGAGATCCCTTCTAACCTAAATCATTTCATGATTATAATGAAACAACTGCAAAAGGTATTATCTATCTATTAAGAACATACTGCTTTTCTCATCTCATAGTTACTGGCTAGTGATCAGCAAGTCCATAATGTTTACCTAATAACCCTTCTTTTTCTTTTCATGTTTAGGTAGCATGTATAGATGTGCTTTCCATTCCCTGAAGCCTGCYGTGTATATTAATGTCCACAGAAGAACAATGTTAACCAGAACCTAACCTGACCTGGCCTTGTGGACAGAACTGATCCCATCTTACAGCATCAGGACACAAGACAGGTAAGCGCAGAGACTGTTTCCATGTCACTAATGTGTGCCACATATTCTTGCACAGTTGCGCAAGGTTCATGCTGAGGGAAGGGTGGAGGGAATTTGAGCAATGTGGAACATCCTAATTTCTGAAAGTGTATTAAATCCTCACCTAAATCCTTCTAAATGTAAAGATTATGGAACTATAACCTGTGGCCATTATTGCAGGCATTGAAAACTAATGGAATTGGCCATGTTCTTACTTCTTTCGTACGAGCAGAATACAAAAATTGTTTTAAAAAGGTCATAAGTGCTTGTCAAGGGCACCCTGTGCTTAAAAAAGGTTTCCTTTGTCTAGTGTGAACAAAGCTGGTGGCTTGGAAGGACTGAAAACACATGGGTCACAACCTCTGCACTAGGGGCTCAACTATTATCCTGAGGGCCATAGTATAAAGTTGCAGGTGCAATGAAATGCTGATACAAAGCTCCCATTTAAAACAAGCAGCATTTGGTCACTAGGAAAGTAGTTGGCCTTGCACTGGATTTATTTTTCTGAAGTAAGAGATTTTTTTATCACTTTCTGTTTCATCTTGGAAAGGGGGATTAACGTTTCATGAAGGAGATAATGAAAACCACCTAGGGAGTCATCAGACAAAGAAACTTCTAGAAGCTGCATTAAAAAAATTTCCATCTCTGCTTGCCTCTTACATGCGTGAACCACCTTTTTACCACCTCCTTTGGAGAAATGACAGATTTAATATGTGCTTGATCTAAGCGACTGAGGTATGTGTAACACAGAAAAGTGTGGGGGGAGATTTCTTTGAAATAAAACTGCTCTGTAGAACAGAAAATATTTCAACATAAATTTCAAAGGCAGGTTTCAGCTTTGCAGGCACAGCCTAATAGTAATCAGTATTGTTAACTGACACGATATGATGTAGGTATATGGAACTGAAAATAGGTAAAGTTACAGTTCAGATGCTGCTTTAGTTAAGGTATGCTAAGATTTTCCTTTATATTCCTCTGTTCTTTAAGTTACATACATATTGTTTTAAATATTAATAGAGGGTGAGAAACAGAAAAGTTCTCAAATAATATTAACTTTTATCTAAAAAGCATAATTTTACAAGGCAATCAAATTTGCTCCTACAGAAACCTGGAAAATCTAGCAAAATTTTAAATTCTCTAACCTCTTTAACTTCTAATATCTCTCAAAACTAATAAATCTTGAGTTCAAATTCTAATTTTCAGCCTGATAAACCCTCTTATTTCAAACTTCAGCTATACTTTTCAGGCTAAATATCCACCCTTGGCAAACAATCAGTCAGTTCTTGATTTAATAAGAAAGAGAATTAGCGTTCCTGATGTTTCAGTTCCTAAAGCAAGTATTTGGATTTAGATGCCTGAAATACACTTTATGTGAAATCCTGGGAAACTGAACAGACATGTTCAGTGTTCCAGGTCTTTGTAAGGATGTACCTAGATTGATATGATCGATCTGACTGTGCTACTTCTACAGCAATCTTAATTTACATTAAAATATTTGTAAAAAGCTTATGACCAAGGATTAACTAGTCAATATTTTCCAGTGCTTTGCTTGTTGAACCAATGGTAGCCACTGGTTCAACATCAATTTTTTTTTCAGAAAGATATTAACTAATAAATATTTATGAACTAATAAATTTATTAACTAATAAATACGCTGATGAGAACAGTAATTTTGCTGCTTTTGTTTTCTGGCTGCTTTGTTCTTGGCTGGTTTTCTACCACTGCTTATAAAGTAAAAAGATTCCACATGCTACAAAAGTTGAGCCCTGAACTGTTTTCCCTGAAGGAAAAGTTAGGAAGCTGCAGGAGATGACACTTTTCACCTTGGAGAAATTCTGTTGTCTAAATTAAGTTTTCAAACAGAAGTAGTTCAGTCACACAAATAATGATATGCTCCTATTCACATCCTAAACAGTTGTTAATACAACTGTGTTCTATTGAGGAGCCTTTCCCCCCCCCCCCCCACTAGAGAATATCAAATTTAAATAGTAGATGTAGCTAATCCATTTGGAATCAAATGCTGCTTTTATTTGGTAGCTTATCCAKTTACCTCAAAGAGCAAATTTCAAAGTTGAAAGGGGAGGGAATAGTCACATTTCTTGTGAGGTCCAGGTTTCCTCCAGACCCTTGCATCTGCCATGGGGTCAGTGAGATTGTGGGCATAATGCTGGGAGTTCACAGTTTGTGGTGTGGTGGCAAAGTTGTGGATTAGTGAAGAGGGTGGACCTCTGTTAGCTTCCCTGGGGAACCTGTGTGTGCAGTGACAGTGTGTGTGTTGGTCATGCTCCTCTGAGTAAGAAAGGGAATGGGTCAGGTGAACTCCCATGCTAAGTATGCCCAGGAGAGGAAAACCTGTAATTCCCAAAATGTGGTAGCAGGGAGAGTGACAGCCTCAGCGCTGAGGAAACTTCCTGGGAAATGGAGGGCACGGCAGATATTTCTCCAGCTGCTGAGAGAGCAAAAAACAAACCTGAGAGAAAGGAGCTTTCTTGCTCCAGTGTGCAAGAAAGATGGTTATAAATTTTATTTATTTCTATTGTCTTTAGTCTTGCTGGCTTTTTTTTTTCCCAGTTCAATTTCTCCCCTCACTTCATACTCTAATAATAATTGACTTTTGAGCTTAAAAGCCTTTTATTTGGAGGACTTGTAATGAGAAAATCTTAGGCAGATCCACCACAGAGTTACAGCCAGCTCAGAGGCTTGTCGTATTTACATAACATAATACAGAGTTGTTTGTGAGCAGACATGAACAGTTTGGTGACTTTCAAACTTCAGGGGAGCACATCTGACTTGTATGCAAATTTCTGTTCCCACTTAACAAATTACATGGCTTTCATTGGGGTATAACAAGATGCTTCAGGCTTGGTGGATATAATGTGAACTTGTACATCTATGCAGATGAAGCCTAGAAATAGTGCCTATTTTCAGGACATTAAGAAATCTTTTTCCTCTTAAATCTGCCAAAGACTTGTGGGTGAAAATACACTCTTTTCTATCACAATGCCTGGAGTTATGAACCACATGAAGCCACTGCATTGGACACTGGAGAAAAGTTTATTTGACAGTCAGCTGCAAGGGAAGAGACTGGTCCAAATACTGTACTGTCAAAATCAAGGATGCTTGTATTGTGTTCATTTTTATAGCCATGATTTTTTCCCCCCTCCAATCAGCAATGACACCCTGGGGGAGTTCTGCTTGAGGAAAAAGTCACACTCTTTGGGGTCTTATTATCTAGAATTAACTTTAAATTGAAACAAGCCACCTGCAGCATGACTACTCTTGAAAGTCCTCTGTGTATTCATGTGGTACAGAATAAAACAGTTCATCAATTCAGCCTTGTTATTCCTCGTTAAGCCAGTTCCCTTTATAACCATACCTGCAGAACACTGTATTTCAAATTAACATTCAGAATTTTGAGCAGAGACCCCACAAAGTATTGCTCGGATGTTAATCTGCATGTGTCTGGAGATCAATTCTTTTTCTTGCTGTACAGGTAATATTCCATGCAAAGCACCGAAATTACAGGGTTTAATCATTTTTAAGCCTAATTCCTATAACTCTTCCCTCTTTACTGTAACATCCATCTTGTTACAGAGTGTCGACAGGTAGTGTAGAAGACATATCAGTCAGTGCTGCAGTCTTTGCAATGCTTTGTCTAAACACATTCCTGCAAATATATCTCAAGTCATGGAGTGAACTGTGAAGAAGGGTGTTCCTGGGTGCTAGAATGACTGCAGCTTAATCTAAGCAGATGTTCTTTCTTGGGTATCCTGGAGTGGCACCATTTATAAACTGCTGCTTCGGGGCTCTACCAAGCAGTGCTGAACAGAGGAGGCTAAAAGCGCTGCAGGCCTGACAGGCTGAGTGCTTGACAGCATTGCTCTGGACATAAAGCCACTTTCCTAGTCATCTCCTCAGACGTTTGCCGGGTAAGCAAATGTGCACCGCCAGCTCTGTCCAGGAGATTGTTACCAATAATAACTAGTAGCTGAACCACAGAATAGTTTAGGTTGGAGGGGACCTCTGGAAATCATCTAGTGTTTAACCCAGGTCAGCTAGAGCAGGTTGCCCAGGACTACTGGGTTTCCCCAGGTTATTGGGAAACCCAGTTGGGTTTCTGAATATCTCCAGGAATGGAGATTCCACAGCCTCTCTGGGCAACCTGTTCCAGTGTTTGACTGCCTTCACAGTAAAAAAGTGGGTTTTTTAATCTTTGGATAGAATTTCCTGTGTTTGTTTTTTTTTGTTTGKTTGGTTGGTTTTTTTTAAATCTGTGCCCATTGCCTCTTGTCCTGTCACTGGGCATCACTGAGAAGAGTCTGGCTCCCTCTTCTTCACTTCCAACCGGCAGATATTTGTATACATTGATAAGATCCCCCTGAGCCTGCTTTTCTCCAGGCTGAACAGTCCCAGCTCTCTCAGTCTTTCTTCATGCGGAAGATGCTTTAGTCCTGTAATCATTTTTGTGGCCCTTTGCTGGACTTGCTCCAGTAGGTCCGTGTCTCTCTTGTACTGAGGAGCCCAGAACTGGGCCCTGCACTCTGCGTGTGGCCTCTCCAGTGCTGAGCAGAGAGGGAGAATCACCTCCCTCAACCTGCTAGAAATGTGTTTCCTAATGCAGCCCAAGATGCTATTGGCCTTCTTTGCTATGAGGATGAGACCCAATTTCAGGCTAATAGACCTAGTGTCATAAATGTGGTGGAGATGTGAGGTTCCACAAAAGTGCTAATATTCATAGTTATAAATGTAGGCAAAACTGGCCAGATTAGAATACCAGAGCAGGCGCCATGAAAAGCCCACTGG
This sequence comes from Phoebastria nigripes, assembly GCA_035582835.1. NCBI lineage: Eukaryota > Metazoa > Chordata > Aves > Procellariiformes > Diomedeidae > Phoebastria > Phoebastria nigripes. The sequence goes on from JAYKAV010003282.1 coordinate 19,480, forward strand.
TGCCTATCTTTTCCTCCCTCTTTCCCACATATCTCAGTCTTTCAGGTCCATCAGCATAAAGTGTAATGCACTGTAATGTTGAAAACCCTTGTTGATGGAATATTCCCATTTGTGTCGTGTCACAATTTCCTTGAATCTGGCAGGAAGGAGTTAAAACTCCATTGGCTCTCACAGTTAGATGGGCTTTTAAGAAAATCTCAAGTCCATCCTCCTGCCCCAGAGCTGTGTCATTCCTGATGTGCTTTTCTAATCTTTTTGTAAAGACCTCCAGAGATGGAAACAGGAACATTTCCCCAGGCAATCTTTACTATTGGTGCTTCAAAACTATTACTGCTACCGAGGTCCAGCATCTAATGAGACTATTCTTTGACACATCTTAGGCCCATTATTGTCTGTCCTACCAATACCCCTTCCTTGACACCAGACATGTTAATGTATTTGTTTATTTGAAAAGCATATATTTATGTTTTATGTTCTCTTCCTTGATACATCATTTAAACTAAACAGTAGACAGGGTCCTAATTAGCTTTGAACTGATAGGTCCAGAGCTCCACCAAGCTCATAGTACCTACTTAAGCAATAGCATCTGTTTTAAAATAACATGTGGTCCTTCCATCTGATAGAGATGTCAAACCATGTTGCCATGTAAAGTATGTAAAAGATTAACTGCCCTCAGTCTATGAAAAAGGAAACAAAGGAAAAAGAATGCATACAGTATTTYAAATCTGAATGAAGAGCTGAAGTAAATCAGGTATGGACTCAAACATGAAGTGTTTTCTTTAAGACTTGTATGTGTATTATGGAAATGAGAAATGGGATGGAAGACATGAAGTATCAGCTGAGCACCCCGAAGTGCTAGCAAGAACATGGGGGCTAGAGCCTTTGGACTACAGAAGCTGGGAGAAAGATCATGGGGTGGGAAGGAAGATGAGAGAGAGAAGTCTTTCTTAGCAAGCAAGAAGTGGTAACATCTTTGTTATAAGAGGGAATGGCAATAGTGGAAGATGCCACATTTTTAAATGGAATTAATTTCTAAAGGAAACGGTTGTGAGTTAAAAGAGATGGGGTTTCCTGAGCCTGTGGGGTGGGAGTCAAAGTCAACATTCATATCACTCAGAGTGCTTAAACTATCTTTTAGCTTAAGATGGGACCAATCAAATAATGTAGGCAAATGTGTGAAAATTTGATAGAGATGTTAAACAAAAAATTCTACTTTAGCTATTTGCAAATACTGCACTTGCTTTAGGCTGAGCTATCTGGTGTGAATGTATGTGTACTTTTATCAGCCAGACTTCAAAATGGTAACTACTCCTGAAAGGAAAGACCACCTTTCTGCAGAGTTGCCATTACTATGCCATTACTATATATTTATAACTATAAATATATATCTCTGTGTTCTGTAGAATATATTATTTAGGAAATGGCCTTGTAGATTTACAAATGTGCCTAATTCTACTCCAAGAGAAGTTATGCTGAAGTAAGGATTGCAATTGTAAGTGTTATTCTCAAAGACCAGACTAAAGTGTCAGATAGTATTATTTCAAATACTCCAGAAGTCACCACCATGTGGGAGTCTACCTCAAGAGAAGCGAGGAGAACAGATGTGTAGACTGAACACAAATAGAGCATAAGTCTTCAAAGGAAAAAGATTTCATCCCAAATTTTGGAACTAAGACAACCCTTAAATACTTCTAATTCCAAAAATAACTCTTATCCTAAAAGTTTTTTGTGTCTAGAAGCCAGTGTTTTAGACAACATGAAGTATCTTTCTTAAAGGAAATATCACTTGTCCTAAAGTATATATAATAAAAAGGAAAGTTCTGATTCTAACAAAGAGGTAGAAAAGCGCACAACTAGGCAGTATGACAGTGGTGCTAATAGGGCAGATACTGCTTTTTGCAAAAACCAACCCCGACCATTACTGTTGCCTCTGTTGATTTTGCACTTGACAGCAGAAGGACAGCATGCGATGAGCAAAATTGCTCCTGGGTTTTTGAAACCTGTGTTGGAAAGCAGGGACATCACAAAAGAACTAGAACCGTTTCACATTATGCATATGTGAATTCAAATAATGCAAGTAGAGCAATTACAAGACATAATCCAGCCAGCTGAAAAGCTGTATCTTAACTATGCAGTTCTAGCTGAGGTATTCCAGTCAACAAGCATTTAGCTAGAGGCAACTGTGCCTCAAAACAGAACATTTTCCAAAATTAGTTTTGAAAAATAAACCCTTGGGAGGTACTTTTTTAGATACTTTGTGATTTAAATAAGGCAGCTTGTAAAGGAACATCTATTGCCCCAAGATTTGCCTATACTCACAAAAGACAGAGCTGCCCTATTTAGGAAACTGGAGCCTTTGGCATATTATGAGAGTTATACATAATTTAACCTTTTAACAGCATATTTTAAATCATCCACATAAAAATATCTGTACAGTCACTGCAGAGCAATCACATTACTTCTAAAGTCACCTTTAGACCTGTTTTTCTTTTATCCTGTTTTCTGTAGGCACTAATCTTAATTTAAAGTCATTACAACCCCCCCCCCTTTGAAATCCATGGTAAGATTGTTTTCACCAAATCATTAAACCTTTCCTAGTAATTTTGGTTTTGGGATAAGATGGAGAGGTGCCCACCTCATTTCTTATACATTTACCAGAGAGACCTGAGTAAGGAGCATGGAAGACAGACATAAACAAAGAGAAGAAAAAAAAACTTCCATGAAATGTTGCCTTTGGGAAATCTTTATACCTAGTTAAATGCTGAGAGTACAGACCATCCTGTACTTGTTCTCTCTCTGTAGATCGTAATCTGGTTTATATGTTCTAATACTGACAGTTTCGTGGGATTTTTTTTCTTAAAGTTGGTTTTATATGCTACAGGATGTGTTTATATCAACATTTTAGCTCAGATCAGGAGCTTGCTTTTGAAGCCAATTTACCAAGTGCCCCTCCTTGCTTTGCCGCTGCACGTGCTGTATTCATTTAAAAGGTGACTAAACCAGAAGATGCACACTTAATGCACTTCAACTATTAAGACTAGTCTAATTTGACACCACACTAGAATTACTCTAAAATAAAATCCTTTGACATGCATATGAAGTGGATGTCTGCACCAGCTGCTTTGTTCCACAGAACTGCTCGAGTTGGGCTACAATGTACAGGCCATACAGTTAATGTAGATATAGCCAGAGTTTGTCTAAATAAATAATCCCTTCCCGTGGAACATTTCTACCTCTGGGCACTTAGCACTTATGTAGTATGAAATCTTTACCAGTTCTAGAAGGGATTTCCTTAACAGGGAGATAAAGAAATTCTTCTCCATGAAAGAAGGACTGTAGGCACAGAGAACAGAATTTTGCTCCTAAAGAAGCTTTAAACACAAAATAAAAGAACAACAATCTGTACTGGGCATAAAAGTGGGAGCCGAAAGTATTCTGAATGGCATTTACTGAAGACGCAAGTAATAGTATTGTGTTTACTTCTCAAAATTCAAATATGCTTTCAAAGGAAAGAAGTTTAGGGAATGAGAAATCTGAGACAGCCAGTCACTTGTTGATGGATTCCATATATTTATTTTTTTACATACCTCACAACTCTGATTTCATTGGGTATACAAACTCTTTATATGTTTGCATGTTTCTGCCCTGCATATCAGTGGATAGCAAAATTTGAGGTTCCCTAGAAGAGTCAGCTCATCAGCAAAACCATTTGGAATTCATTATATGAAATAGTGTTTTACCTTAAGAGAGAAAGTGGATTAGGCATAAATTTGCAGAAGTCAGCCTCTGCCTTAGTCATGACATAATCACTTATGCATCTTGTATGATATCATCTGAGTTAACCTAACTTTATATGTTAAGTTTCCTCTTCCAGATCAAATATGAGAATTGATTAGTTAATTCCTTTCAGCACATTGAAAAGATACATGGGACTTATTTGCTGTCTTGCATTATTAGAAATTCCAGCTACTGAAGATTATTTGTGTGATTCAGTGGGCTTTGTCAGTATCTAATGAACTTGTAGGACTTAATTCTCATTATTACTCTGTCATACCTCCAAATCTACTAGCAGTATTGGATCTTAATCACATTTTGGACATACAAGAAGATCCTTCCTAAAGCTGTAAAGGAATGTTCGTTAATGCATGAATCTTCCTCAAAGATGCTGCTACAGGTTCACTGTCGTTGCTCTCTGATATCCCCTGCATTGACTAAGCTTCTCTGGCTGCTCCAGCTGGCAGTGCACAGTGGGTCAGCAACCGCTCCTCTCATTTGATGCTCTGGTCTGGATGTTTACTGAAGCAGTAATGACCAGCTTTAGAGAAATCTTCATTGCTGAAGGGATATCATCCCCACCCCTCCCCAGCAAGTCATGATAAAACATGGTCAGAAGGAAATTGGAGTACATAAAACATGGTCAGAAGGAAATTGGAGTACCTGACAGAATGAAGTCAAGAATTTTGGATACAGAACAAAACTGCAAAGCGCTGGGTGGCTTTCAGAGTAAAAGTTGATCCAGATATGTTACAATTAAAGAAAGACTGAAATCAATCATATAGCACTAGCTATAAACCATAATGGACATGTAAGAGATGTTTATAGTTTTAGTTAGCGCAAGAGGTAGAAAACCATTAAAAAGCAGGATTAAGGCAGTTTTTCACCTGGATATGGTCCATGTAATAAAGCTCATCTGCACACCCACAGAGGAGCAGACAGACAACGGCAGTAGGGGGAGCCCAAATAATCCCCTGCTGGGCTACTCCCAGGCACATCACAGGGGCCATCAACCCAGCAAAGGCCCATCTGCACAGGGATGCATAATGGCAGGGGGAACCCAAATGAGGGACTCCCGAGAATGACCACCTTGTCCAGGCACCTCCCAGGGCTGTCCCAGGAGAGACATCAGCTCCATGTGTGAAACCCATCCCCACGAGTCATGGGGAGCAGCTGTCCAGTCACCTTTTGGACTAAGGGGGTTGCTGCCTATATATATATATATATATATATATATATACACTTTTTTTTTTTTTTTTCCCCTCTCACTAGTGGACCTCCATCCTGCCTAGCCACAGAGGGGAGCAGGATGAGGCCATTGGTGTTGTCTATGGCCATATGGGTACTCCAAGTTTCTCTCTGTGATCTGTGTGGACAGCCATGTCTACATATATATACATAGTATATATCTGTGCTTTTGTGTGTGTGCCTCCTGGGAACATGTCTTCAGTATTGATACTGGTAGACCTGGGGACATGGAGCAGCAGCAGCCTTACTCCTCTTGGGCTGTTGGATCCAGCATGATATATTTACCTYTAACAAATACCTTTTCTTCTTTCTGCTGATAGCAATACAGAAGTTAGATCATGAATATAGTTAGACTGCACTCTAAGGTATTATTCATGCAAAATATTCATTACAACTTAAAACCTGATACGTTTGTTTAATATTAGATAATTTCTCATCTTGCAAAAAATAAAAAAAACCCACCTTGATCATTAGCCTTCAAGAGTGGAGGCAAGGAAACAGAAAGGAGGTATGGCTCTCTAGTTAGAGTTCATAGTTAAATTTCGCATGCAGGAGTAAAGCTGCTCCAACTTTGGGCAAGAAGATTTCTTTGAAAAAACCTAACAAAAAGTATATTGTTGACGGGTAGTTCCTGAAAATATACAACATGCTCAATGTACACCTTAATGAAAAATCTAGGAAAAATCAGGCTGATTTCAAAGCTTAGGCAGGAGTGATATCCCAGAGAAGATAGCTGAAGGATGTGATCAGTGACAGTTACCCTGACTTACTGTTCTGCAGTAAGTTTTGGTTCCAGTTACGCTGAGGAATGGAACCTGAATGTTTTCATCAATCAGATTTGTAGTGCTTTTCTCATATCAAAATCGTTGTGGGGATATGAAATATAGGGAGATATATAAAGTAACTCCCGCCCCTAATTCCACTAAATCTCCCTTAAGTAGATCAATATATAACAGGTAGTCTTTACACATAAAAAAGTTTTTTTTAAAACTGCCTAATATCAATTTTACCACATAACCTATATGATATAGTGCTAAAATCACCTTTCTGTTGTAGACAATGAGAGCTTGTAAGGAAATAACACATTTAAGATAATTAAAGTTAACTTTTTTTTAGTCTTCCCGTTAGCAGACGAGATAAAATAGGGACAGATGGCAGCATGAGTGGATTAAGAAAACAGCCATTCATATTTGGAAACTTATTTTAACTTAAACTTTATTGATAAAGTCACTTCTCAAGCTTCACTGGTTTCATTTGTAATCAACAAAGAACATCCTTTGCACTTGCAGAAATTCAGGATATGTTTGTGGTAAAGGTTAAACAAATGTGTAAGTGTTTTCAGGATAGGTGTGCAAGTCACTTCTGAACTCCTCGGTATGGATTCACCGCTTACAGGAGTCTGTAATGAAATGATCTTGAAGTGTCTGTACTGTTTGAAATCGGACAATGAAATGGAGGCCTGGAGCGTGGTGTTTTATCAGCGCTGCAAGGTACAGCTCCCTCTCTTCAAGCTGGCAATTACTTTTAGCTACCATTACACATATTAAGAGATTTTTACTTCTGTAAAAAGCGCAAGCAGGGAAAAATATGCTCTGATGATTTTACCTTGACTGAAGCATATAATGTCTGGATATGCTGATATCTACCTCCTAATAGTGACCTTGTATTTAACATGGGAAGAGAAAATGTGATAGCAGGTGGAAACTGTATACTAACATTGTTTCAAAATCAGGTTTTTGAGAGAGATCAGTTAGGTTTAGCTGTAATAAAAATGTAACTATGATAGATTTCACTTAAGTCAAATGAGTAATATGGTTGGTGTAAAAGATGATGGTAATCTAAATACATGCACAATTCTACATTATATTTTTTATATATCTATGTATAATATGCCAAATACAGTAAATAAAATGCATGGAAAATGAGTGAGTAAAGAAGGAAGATATATTTAAGGGTAATTCTCTCAAATTACTTTTCCCAGGCTGGTGTTCACTAGGTCTGCTCATTGTGTTCTGCCAAACCAAAGCAGTAGACAGCCTGGAAAAGTGGAAACGGATAAAAACCACTGGTTGATTTGGTATGGTGTTCTGTGCTTTTYTCCTGTGCTGTTACTAGCAGAATGCTAAGCCATGGTTTGGCTTGACAGTTTTCTCCTAGTTATCTCTAATGAAACTCATGTGGTCCATGGAGCTAGAAAGAAAGGGGTAATAATATGACTATAAATAATAAATATGTAAAGTACAAGGGAAATTAATACCATGGTAAAGTGGTCTGGAGATGGAAGAACAGAAGAGATTCTGCTAGTAGTCCTCAAATGGATTGAGCAGCATCTTTATATTATGTACCACTGCTCATCCATAGTTTTACCTGTTTTCCATGTATGGTTTCAAATTCTTGCTAGGCATTATGTGTTTGCCTCCCAATTCCTAACAGAAATTACAGGATAAGAGAGTGTATAGTTGATTCATCCGCCCATGACCTGGATTTTGACAGAAGAGGGAGCTATTATTAACTTGGAGTTTAAGGAGCAAACGAAGAGAGAAGCAATAGATGGTAGGTTTGAAACTTGAAAAGGCAGGAAAAGGGGATCAGAACTGAAGGATTAAGGTTTTCCTTACAGTTGCTCTTCATTATATCTTGTAGAACAAAGCATTTTAGGATTCATATTGTACCAGGTCTCAACATCACAATTTGCAGTAAGATCAGAATCACTCTATTGTTTCATGAAGGAAATCTACCTTACGTTCCCCAAAAGGCACATGAGTCAAAACATGGAAAATGGGAATGTATTCTCCTGCCAGATCTTAGAAACGTTTTTCCCACACTCAGTTGCTATGGAAAGCTACAAATTAACAGGCTGGCACCGAAAGTATTGGGGGGGGGGGGAGAGGAGTTGCAGGCCTCTGGACTTATTCCCATGTAACACATTTGGATTTCAGTGAGCAGAGAGCGCTCCTGAGCTGCAGACCTGTGGACTGAGAGAAGGGAAGGAAGGCCCCAGTTTGCTGTCTCTTGTCACAGTTCTGCTTCTCAACCACTATCTGCAGCAGCTTTCTTTTGTGTAAAGTGTACTGTGAAAGCAAAACAAAACAAAAAAAAAAGAGCTAGTAAAACTTTTATTTCTAATCTCTCAAGGACTGCTAACCTCTAGCTTTTAGGCAGTTTAAGCCATAACTACTGTCCGAACAGAAAATTATTGCCAGGACATTATTAGATGTGAGTGCTTTAAAAGAACAGTTACCCTTCAAACTTAGTCCTGGAGTAATATATTAATTATACAAAGAAATCTGGAGAATCATTACTGGACAAACAGCAGAGTTAAGAGAATTGCCTGCACATGATTTTAATGAAACATGTAAGAAACCATAAAATTCCTGCCTAAATGTAGTCAGTGAGAGACCAGAATAGAAATTTTTCTATCAACAGATACTGTAATTTTTGGTCATCTTGTTTTGCAGTGTTTTTTACCTGTTCTTATGAAAGTATGGAAGAACGGTAATTAGAGGCAACAGGCTGAAGTAGCTCCAGTTGAAGCTCTTTTTCCAGGCAGGATAGCAAGTGACAGTATTTCTGGCTAAAAATCAATGACATTATACTGTGTAATACAGTCGTCTATGTCATCATCCATTTATGAACATCTATAAATACTTAAATTGGATGACCTGTGCCCATCTTACAATAACTTTGGCCAGCTGAGGACTGCGGACAAATCTCATTAACTTTCCAGGTGTTGTCATGAATCTTGCATGTTGTTAGAAATTCTCATGGATCTGTCACCTCCTGTGTCATTTTTGCTCTGGTGGTTATTCCCAGGAGCATGCCCTCCAGAAACGGCACAGTATCAACATGATTGTTTTTATTGTTTATTCTGTAACCCTTACATTTCTAAATATGTGTGTTGGTATTGCTTACATATGTCCTTATATCCCTAGGAATGTTTCATGTTGAAGGGTTATTGCATATGAATTACTTTACCTTGTGGCCAGAAACTATCTTATGGCTGAGATGTCTTTAGTGGTAGAACCAACCCTTTTTTTTTTTTTGGCCAATACTGGAAAAATAGTAATCAGAAAGGATGCATGTTATTATAATGTCTTCAAAAGCCCAACCAGACTCCCTTCTATTAAATCCATTTAGCCCATTTCTTATGTCATGCACAGTTATATAAATCCATATTTGGTTCCATGGAGGGTATTATCACACTTTACTGCATTAAGCTATAATTTTCCAACCTTGTTCAGAACCAGCCTAGGAATTTGAGAAGATTTTTAATGGATGTGCATTATTAAGATCCTAATAAGATCTTCTTGTTTAAAAGTGCTTAATTACACTATTTTAGAGGAGTGAATTTTTCAATAACTCTATCTTGCTAGAAATACCGCGCAATTTTGTGTATTAACTCTGTGTGTTGTAGGCAAAGTCATTGCATTTTTCTTACTGTGTATAAATGAAAGCTCCACACTTTCTTTTAATCTGTGTTTTCCCCAAATACTTTAATCTGCAAAGATCCCTTCAGATCTGCAGAAGCTCATGCACTTGTCACATCGAATGATTTTGGTCTGGTTTTTTTGAATAACATGAAACCCCCTGACACATGCATTGCAAAAATAAATGCAGGAAGGGCTATTCTTCTGTTTTTATTCAACAATTTCCATTCCTACCTCCCAGGGTGATAACGTACTTTGATATCAAACTATAATTCTTTTTTTTTTTTCTCTCTACCAAATGCTTTCATATTACTGAAGCTGATATGTTTGTATTTTGGGACACCAAAAGACTTGTTAATCCTGTTGATGCTTTATTTCTTGGGATTTGAAATGCCTTTAAATGCCTCCTGCAAAATATAGTATTATCTTGTTTATTTGACTTAAATTTGTGTAAGTAAAATAGTTTTTAATGATGTGATTTAATAATGGACAAACACTAAATGATTTGGTTCAATTTGCATAAGCCCCTAAAAGCTCTTGGACACTTGTTCAAGTTTAAATTCTATCATTGTGAAATGGGAGGCTCTAACAAGAAAAGATGTTGGCACATACTCGAAGCCATTTCTCTTTAAGCTAAACTGCTTCCTTCAAGAAGCAGTCTCTAATGGGTATTTCTGTTGCTGAAACAAGACCCTGTAACATTCTGGTTTTTCCTAAGTGGCACAGGATTACCACTTCCATGGAAATTGGGGCCTAAATTCCCAGAACAAATTTGGAAAGACAGAATTGTGAAGGGACATAAGCCTGAACAAATTTACCAAAATTTGCTAAACATTTTCTCAAATGCCTGAAGTGATAGGTTGGAATTTCCTACTCCGGTAGCTGAACTAGATAAAAGCTGTTAGCCTAGATCTTGTTTCTTTAATCTTAGCTCAATCTGGTTTTGCTTTTTACTTTCTAAATGTATATATAAAGATGTAAATGATTGGAAAATTTGAGGGGAAGTGTGTATTTTTTTAAGGTATGACAGCAATTAAAAACAATTATTTGTGTTTTCAATTAATGAGGCTATAAGAGGTTTTCTGTCTATTCAAGTTCTGTTCATTCATCTTTGTCCTTCGCTATGTCTCAAGTTTCCTTGTGGGATGTAGGCATACATCTTTGAACAATTCTTTAATCTTCTTCCAAATATTTCTGCTCTTGCCTTTATATTGGTGATACATTACATCAATCCCTATGCCCATTTCTCAGTTTCAGATCTTTAAGCACTGAGTAGGGGTTATGTGGTTCTATTTTAATAAAGACATCCTCTAAAATTCCCCTTTCCACTAAAATAAAAATACGGAGTATATTAGGTGTGCTTGAAGGAAGGAAGGAAAAACAAACAAACAAAGTGAGCGATAGTGAAGGACTGGGAGTTTCTCTCAAACCAGAAACCGTTCTCCATTACTCTAGCCCATACAGGAGGTAGCGCCATCTCACAAGCCAAAGATGTCAAGACTTGCTTCAGCTGTTGCAGTCTATGTGGTGTATGGAGCCACTGAAAGCCCAGCTTACCAAGTTACCCAGGAATTCCCTGCATGCAAGAGCAATCTCTGGGGCAACAGAAGCAACATACAGTTGCTGGCGTGACATCTATCTGCAGGATAAGGGTTACATTATCCTGCATGAGCTGCTTTACAATGGAGCCAAGTGACTTTTTTAAAGGTACGACATTTTCTGATAGAAAATAAACTGGAAAATTCCCATGAAACTTTGCTCAGGGTCAAGTGTCTTTAGCAGAGAAATTTAGCAAGGGTCCTGAGAAAAAGCAGAGAGAGAGAACCTTAAGCAGGGAATGATGTCAACCATCCCTTCACATAAATGATAGGATTTATGTGGTCCCTTTTTGGCATATCATTAGGACAGTAAAGCAGTTCCTTGATTGATAAATGATAATGTAATATAAAAGCTACAAATACCACATCAAAATATTATAATACATAAAGACATAGAACTCCCCAAATCCCCCAAAACTAGAAGATCGGGCAGTTTTTCCTTACTATAAAGACTTCATCTACTCAAGCAGTTTATGCACATTTTATTTAATGAGTCTTCTGAGTTTGGGAAGTGAGATTCTCCTCACTTGTTCATTTGGAAGTGACTGTGTCCAGTTACTAAACACAGTGAAAATTTCGTATGTTTGCCTAAATACACTCAGTTTAAATAATTCACATTATTTCACCTTTATTTTATTTGAACTTCCTACTAGACTTGCTACTTCTAAGAGTTTAGGTTTCAAAACAAGTTCAGATCAGGAACTGCTGTGTTTAATTGCTCTTTGATGGCTTCTGCTGTCCAGGTGTAGAAATAAGCAAATTAGAAGCAATGTTGGTGAGTGAGCCAGCACAGGGATGTATGGTATGTATGCGTGTTGTTCATCCTCTATCTACTGCAGAGTAGAGGCAACATTTAGTAAACCACCAGCAGTAATACCATTGTAATGGAGGGAAAACTCTGATTTAATCCCACCAACCTGCCCGGCTGGGCTGGATCAGATCCAAATGTGGATGCAGGGCTTACGCAAAACCAGACCAACCTACTGATATTCAAAGTTTTAATTCACCCTGTGAGCTAATTGCTGTCTCACTTTCCACCAGCAATAGAAGTTGTGAAGAGGATTATAGCCATTCTCAGAAGCATTAGCTGTTGCATAGATTTTTATTTGATAATATACTGGTGCTCTTTATTTGTATGTAGCATCCGTGAGCACTGAGAAGTGCACTGAAGTTAAAGGGCTACTCATAAACTTAGCATGGCCTCCTGGACTGGGGTCCTTTCCTTTCTGGCTTGCTACTCGTAACATCTTATTTAACTTCATTCAAAGTGTGCTGCTCTTGTCTGGCCTTTATATGCTCTCCAAGCTCTTCCCTTCAGTTTGGAAACAAAAGACGGATTAGAAGAACTCTGATACAAAGTTTCCAACATCTAGACTTTAAGTGCCGTGTAATGACTTAACATGCTCTACCTCAGGGATAAGAGAAAAATAGATTTCAGTTCTAGGTCTTTAAAATGCACAAATAGAAAGTCTGTGCATTCACAAAGCCTTTAATATTAAGATGGGAGTGAAACTGGTTCTTTGCAAGTCTAGTGATTGCCTGCATCTTTTTAGCTCAGCTAAGAGACTCTTAATGAATGGATTCATCAGACACTACAAAGATATTTTCTGTTCACTGAAGTGCCCCACTGAAATTGTTTATAGTCCAATTCCTTTGCTTGTAAGGGGAATATTGGTCTCTACAGTATAGTTTAAAAGAATATTTTACATTAAAATAT
>JAYKAV010003282.1:32345-120806 GCA_035582835.1 Phoebastria nigripes
AAAAAAAAAAAAAAGGAAAGATATGCAAAGAGCAAAACAAACCCTGTTATCATACACCCTCTGTCCTTGACTGACTCTTTTGTTAACATGAGCCCTCTGTTCCTGATTGTGTCTGTTCTCACAGTCCTTGCTCACATTGATATTGTCGTTTGTTCATCTAAGGAACAGCAATGCACTAAGGATTACTTGTGCATTTGCTATTGGGAGAAGCATCTCATCTGAGGAAGGACTTACTTTTCGATCCTTCACTCACTGAGAATTGAATTTTTCAAGTTTAATAATTTGGATTGGATTAGCAGTTTAGGTGTTCAGATCAATGGTTTAAAAGAAGTCCATTTTTTCAGAAAGTGCTGAAAATGTGAACTCTGGAAATTGGGGATTTTTTTCAAGGGCACAAATGCATTGCCAGAATTATGGCAAGTGGAATTGCTACTTACTTGTCTGTGTTTGTTTTTTTTTTTAAACACAATTTTTTGGTCAGCAGCCTCTGTCAGGTACATAGAAGAACACAGGAGAAAGAAAGAAATGCCTTAGTGAGGGAGCTGTGCTTTTTTGTTTGTATGTGTTTATCCAGCATAATCCCCTCAAATTGCAACAGATTACAAACTAATGCTTCTAGAAGTGTGTTTAATTCTGTGTGCTGGTTTTGGCTGGGATAGAGTTAATTTTCTTCATAGTAGCTAGTATGGGGATATGTTTTGGATTTGTGCTGAAAACAGTGTTGATAACACAGGGATGTTTTTGTTATTGCTGAGCAGTGCTTACACAGAGTCAAGGCCTTTTCTGCTTCTCACCCCACCCCACCAGCGAGGAGGCTGGGGGTGCACAAGGAGTTGGGAGGGGACACAGCTGGGACAGCTGACCCCAACTGACCAAAGGGATATCCCACACCATATGACATCACGCTCAGCATATAAAGCTGGGGGAAGAAGGAGGAAGGGGGGGATGTTCGGAGTGATGGCGTTTGGCTTCCCAAGTCACCGTTACGCGTGATGGAGCCCTGCTTTCCTGGAGATGGCTGAACACCTGCCTGCCGATGGGAAGGAGTGAATGAATTCCTTGTTTTGCTTTGCTTGCGTGCGCAGCTTTTGCTTTCCCTATTAAACTGTCTTTATCTCAACCCCATGAGTTTTCTCACTTTTACCCTTCTGATTCTCTCCCCCATCCCACCAGTGGGGGCGTGAACGAGTGGCTGTGTGGTGCATAGTTGCCAGCTGGGGTTAAACCATGACATTCTGTCTTTGTTTTCCAACTCAATGGTGTGTGCAACAGCATTGGACTGTTAGGAGAGAGTCAAATCATCTGCAGAACTGTTAGTTTCATTTTGTTCTGAATAAGCTTCCTGGGTTTCCGATTCCTATTAAAAATGCTTACAAAAATCTGTTAAAGATAGTATAGACCTGCAAATTTTGAAAGAAAGCGATTTTGGGGGGTTTGGATATGACAAAGTTCGAGTTCTTTTTCACCCTCCAGTATATTAAAAAATGTGAAGTTTGTTAGCTCTTTTTAACCCTTACCTGCCCCCAGTTTGAAAGATAGTTTCCACATTATGAATAATTTCTCCCCTGACTAGTCATATATATTTTCAGCTCATCCAAGTTGCTTTATGAGCTTAATAAATGCATTGTTCATTTTATATTCTCTGCAAAAGGAACTAGCCATGATGTCTGTAAGCTTGAATCCCTCAAAGGGAGCTTCTTTCATGTTCCCAGTTAATTAAGAGATCTAGTAGACTTGACAAGTTTCATTCATTTGGCTGGAGAAGCTTTTATTTTGCGTGAATTTGAAGTTGTTTTTTAAACATCATCTTACTTTTCTGTGTCCCTGAGACATTTTTCCACACTCCTATTTCTTTGAAATCTTTCATTCAAACTGTCATTGCTTGACAGCCCTGGATCCTTTACTACGTCTCATCCACAAGCACAAGTAACTGTGTCCCCGATGAGAAGGAAGCCTATTTTTACTTGCATTACTTAAAAAAAAACCTAGACTGACCATCTGAAGTTAAGATATATTTCATTTGTGGAAGTTATCATATAATAATAAAGTTGTTTAGCAGCAGAGACTTTTAAATTTAGCTACCTTGGTATAAATGAGTAGTAATTTCATTGAAACTAGTGTTATTTCTGATTTAACCCTGATGGAGCTCTGATATAACTCTGCTGCAGCACTGCCTTTTTGTCTGAACATACCACTAATAATGCACAATATAACAGTGACTCGTGTCCTGTATTTTMAATATATTTGAATAAATTTTTTGTTGTGACAATGTACTCTGCCTGTTGTTCTCTAGCATGTTGTTTTGGGAGGAGAAATCCTGGTCCTGTATGAACCATGACAAGATTCGTATTGGTAAAGTATTTCTAGAACTGGACCAGAAACTGTTTAGTTAGACTAGCTGCAATTATCTCTTTATTAAGCATACTGTGTCACCTATATGCTTCACATAATTTGAAGCTGCCCTTGTTTGGATTACTCACAAATCTTCCAAAAGGCTTTGGGAATAGCCACGAGTGAGTACTCACTAATACTCACGTCTTCATTGTTTCACTGTGGTGGATGTTCCTGTCTTCACTGGAGTGATGGAAACATCAAGTGTATTTACACAATACGCTTGCAGGGCAGCCTATAAACTGGATATTATAAACAGCTTTGCTCACTGATCTCACAACACTGCAAAAGATGTAAAGCCCTCAAGCCTATGTCCTTCAAGAGAATCACTCTGAATGTAGGGCCAGTAAGAAAATAATGCTGATCCACCTCATTTGCCTAAAGGTTGCTATATTCAATAATGCTGATCCATCTTGTTTGCTTAACGGTTGCTATATTCTCAGCGAAAAATATCATGTGGCTGTGGATAGTGCTGAACTTGGTTTAAATATATCTATCCTACCCTCCATCTGTGTTCACTCTGGGTCGGTGCTGCAATGTCAGTCCTCATGTGGGGAGGCTGGAGCCGAAAGAATGTATGCACAAACATACATACTGCTTCTTAAAATTCAGGTATATTTAACACAATCAAGACTCCACAATAAGCTTGAAGATACCTTTCTTCTTAATGGCTTAGTTTAGATAAGATCAATCTTATGACCAGCACTTTGCTGGGGTACTATTTGATTTACCTAGTCTCTGTGACAAAGCATTGGTTTTGCTTTGCATATTCCTGTCGTTCTGTGACATTCATTCCCCAAAAGTCCACATTCCGGAAATTATTAGCATGCTAGGAACACAACAGATTTGTCACAGAAGGAGATTATTTCTTATGTCAATGTATTCTTAAAATTCT
Organism: Phoebastria nigripes; assembly: GCA_035582835.1. Lineage (NCBI taxonomy): Eukaryota > Metazoa > Chordata > Aves > Procellariiformes > Diomedeidae > Phoebastria > Phoebastria nigripes. The sequence goes on from JAYKAV010003282.1 coordinate 35,632, forward strand.
AGATTTTTTTCCTTCATTTTTTTTAAACCAACAGACAAGTAATACATTTTTGGGGGCTGTTTTGTAATCCTTTAATAGCATTGTTCTGTTTTATTAACAATTGCTGAGGTATCTCTATAGTCAGGTTAGCATTATGAATTATAGCATTATTTCAGAAATGTTTTAATGTTTGTTGACATTTTTGGAGCAATTTCCATTGTAAAGATAAGTTAACACAGTAATGGCTGAGTTTATTCTGAGTTACTGGAAGAGATGCTCAGAACAATATCCACGTTAATTTCTGACATTGTTACCTTCCCCAATGAGTTAATAAGATCTAAATTTACATCATTAAATACTTCTCTACACTCAACACACGACCATAATATGCAGTTCTTTAATCCTCTTGCATCTGAGAAATAATGTGTATTTATGAATGTAGCACTTTCACATTTGACTCCTTCATAAAACACTAGTGATTTGCTTCATAAAGCATTTCTTCACAGTCCATGTGAAAGCAGTCTAGTTTTGTCTACATTATGAGCTGAGGGAGACTTTGAAAAGAGTTCTATGATTTTTTTCAAGGCCCATCACCTGTATATTTTCTGTACAGCTGTTCACCCACTGTCTTATCTACTCAAAAAAGACAGTAATTTTTTTTGTTATTGAAAAATAAGGCCTAATCTGAAATAAGAAAATTAATATAGGCAAAATAAAATCTTTTTTATTGAACTCTGTTTGAATTTTAAACTGTATTGAAATTTTAAAAAAATATTATTGCAATGGTACTGTTACCAATTTCTAAAAGTGCAGCTTCGATCAATTTTAAATTACCATGCTAAACTACTAGGATGCTTTAAATGACATGACCAGACTTAAAAGGTTACTTAAGGCTAAAACACCCTTATCTATCTGTGCATTTCCTTTTATGACTTACATAAACCATATACCTTGTAATACCTCATATTCTCTTAAAAAATGTTYATCAAGTTTTGCTGCTGGATCTTCTTTACTAAGAGATCTGTTACAATAAATACACCGGAGGGGCATCAAGTCAGTTTTCATACGGTATCATATCAAAAATAGAAGAAAATTAAGAGCCTTCTAAATGGTATTTGGGGGACTACTAAATGTAGATGGAGGTCATCGCAGAGCACCCAAGTTAAACGTAAAGGTTAGCGAAAGTAGATATGTAACTTGTCAGGTAATCTTTTAGTTTTATGACCTAAGAAAATCTTGAAGGGATGAAAAGGAGAGGTACCTTTTATATGTACATTGAATACACAGTGTGGTGGGCAAGAGCAGAGAAAGGTCTGAGCAGCCCTTAAGGTATTGACAATAATAGTCAGTCAGTCTGGGGTACGGAAGTATCTTATTACACACATCTCTTCAGGCATCCCATGCTTCAGGAGAGGTTATGCTTGTGCTCCACTGAAAGGAGTATTATCAGAATATAGTGCATCCTTCCTCTGGTTTCCAGGTTTGGAATGGAAATGAAAGAAGGGAAGAAAGTAAATTTGAGCAAAACAGATGCATGCAAACTTCTTCCACATGTCCCAGAAGAAGCAGTATGACAATAGACAACTTGCTAGTTGTACAGCTTTTAAATGAAAAGTTCTTTAATGAGGCTATAATTTTATATTATATCAGCGAGAGTTTTCCCAGTACTTTGAATGTGAACAGGATTTGAGTCATTTCCTTGCTAAATGGCCATGATGAAAATTAAGTGAATAGGTCTCATAATCTCCTATTTGCCAGTATCTGAATACCTAATTGATTCAGATTCTGAATACGTAATTGTAAACGTGTGGAATATAGTAGGGTGTATGAATCTGTTAGTCTTAAATGACCTGAAGTCAACATGACCAGTGTCTTCTGAATCATTAAGGCCAGATGTGCTCTATAGTTGTTACTGATCATGTTCCTCTGTTTCAGTGCTGGACTAATTGTGTGTCATACATGAATTCAGATACAAGCAAATGTGGGAGGATTGGAAAGGACAATTGATGGCTAACTTCAGGAAATACATTTTTCCTTTTATGTTCTTACATGAATGTGTCTTCTTATGCTTCAGCTGGTTATTGTTCAAGTTCTGACCTTTGTTGCAGGGGTACAGCTCAGTCAAAATAAATTAGCTAGCACTACTCTCAGCTGTATGTTGTATGTTTTACTGTATTATAACATATCACATACAGCCTTGCACCTTTCTGTTTCTAGTGTGGCAGGAATAGTTCCATACTTAAGCGGTATGATTCAAGAGCACATTCCTGTTAAGGATACCTTCCCCACAGAGAGTAGTTAATGCTCTCTATGAGTGTTGCATTTTAGAAGGGAATTGTAGGTACTCAGCATTTTTAAAAATTGGGTTTTTTTCGGGGACCTAAATGTAAATATAAGCATGTAACTAGAGTTACTGCATCTGGCAACTTTGGGTCTTGGCACATTGCTGTTGCTATTGTAACAGATGGTTCCTCCCTGAAGACCTAAAATTCTGAGGTAGTGAGCAGCACTGACTGAATATTTTATAGAGTTAGGGGTATAAATTAAAGCATACAAAAAAAGCTGCCTATGTATGGTACCAGTTTAGAAGAAATAATCTCAGTGAAAGGGTATGAAACAATGGTAGATAAATTTTGTTTACCAAGAAACACAGCCACATGTGGAAAACCCAATAATGATGAATTCTGGTCTGTTTTAGCCTCAAGGAAAAAATATTTTTCACAACTGTTATTATGTTCCCCACCATGCACATAGAAACCAATATAATATTTTCCTTCTGTCTGTTTTTCTCACTTACAGTTTCTGGTAAGCATTTTCCCACTCTGGTGACTGAAGAGTAATGGTGCCACATGAAGTTATGACTCTGTAAATGTGAATGCTGAGTACCATGTGTATGAACTTCATCTAGCAACTTTTTGTCTGAGTAAGAATAGGTTGTTTTCCTGTGTTTTTCCATTTGTTCACAGAAAAAATGATTGCCATGATTTTTTTACTTAGTCAGCTTATGATTTCTCAGCCTAGACAGATTGGTCAACTCCATCCTTCACAAAAAATCTAAACAGAACATAACCTAATCCATGATATAAATTTTAGATCAGTGCTGCTGGAGAGCTCAGACTCTTGTTTAATTTTTTTTTTTTTTTTTTTTTTATATTGCTGTCCATGAGATGAACACTTTTTCATCACACAGCACTAAAGAAGCCTTAGACTTCCAGCAAAGCTCTGGAGGCNGATCAGTGCTGCTGGAGAGCTCAGACTCTTGTTTTTTTTTTTTTTTTTTTTTTTTTAAATATTGCTGTACATGAGATGAAAAGATTTTGATCTGACAGTATCAAAGAAGCCTTAGACTTCCAGCAAAGCTCTGGAGGCTCATAATAAAAGATACTGTTTTTCCTTTTTTTCTTTTTTTTTTGCCTTTTTTTTCCCTCTCCCGAAATAGGCATATTCTTCATATTAATTATATTTTAAAATGTTCGATAGATCAACAGCATGCTAGTACACAGAGACTTATGAAACAGGCAGGACTGGAACAGTTTTAAAAGGCTAGATTGTACCTTCTAAGTGGCTTGTGAAAAAATTCAGTTGTCCTCAATTTACACTCAATGGGAAAAAAAAAAGTCAATGATGGACTGGATATTCTGTCTGGTCGTAAAAAAAGCATCTTGGGACAGCAGTGAATTTAGAGAGTCGTTAAACTTCATTCTGTTCTCCTAAAGAGGGAAGAAACTGCCCTGAGTAGATTCTGACATAAGGCAACCTCACCAAGGCTCAGGGTACTTAGGAATGATGAGGAACCTAATGAAGAGAAATGCATTATAGATCACAAAGTAATTTTTTTTTTTTTTTTTTCCAAATCTTCCTAGTCTGGGTGTCTGTTCAAATTCAAAGACTGTCTGTATTTGAGACAAAAAACTAGGAATTTACAATTGAAACTAGGAGACTAGTATTTTTGTCCCTAGGAATCTTGGAAAAAGAGGAAACTGGCGATGGTTCTGGGTCTAGCTGCAAGGTTTAATTGCTGAGAAAGAATAACAGACAGTGCTTAAAACAAGGAAAGATCCTAGCATGGAAATGAAAGTACCAAAATAATGGCACCCTACCAGGCCCAAGGTGAAGACAAAGAACACACAGGCCAAGGGTGGTCCAGGAGCTGTGTACTCGGTGTTCTGGCCCTGTCTGGTCACTGTGGACTGATAAATGTCAAACAAACAAACTTTATAATATCTGTGTAGTGATTATAGCTGCTCACAAAATCATGCCAGGAAAAAAAAAAAAAAGCTTATTTGGCATATTCCTTCAGGAGGAAGAAAAGTCTCAAAATTCAACAGCTTTGTTCCTGCACTTAAAAAAAAAGATAAAATATTTGCTATCTGACCAGGCAAAGTATCAGCCTCTTTAATATGTTTCTTTGTTTGCTTGTTTCTCTTTCTTAAACATAAGCATAAATAGAGATGAAGAAGATTTCATTTCATTAAAATTGAGCACTTTCTCTCCAGCTTTCAGACCTTAGGTCATGATAACAAATACAGCAATGCATTCCTATTCCACCTTAAAACAATTGCTAACAAAGGCCCACATTCTATCTGAGAATCTCATGGTGTTTTTCAAACATTGCTGAGTTTAGTAGTGAACAATATATGGGCAGCTTTACGTAGAAAGGCAGAGGGAAATAAAAGCCCTTTTCCATCCACATGACTTTCAAAAATATGTAAAGACTAGCCCAAAGACTGGAACAGGTGGCAGATGCACCTGTGGGCTTTCCATTACAGTTTCTAATGATAAGGTAACAGAGAGGACTATGTTCAGATCTCTAGAGCCTCCTACCTCAAAGACACTAGACTGAGTTGAGACCAATGACTAGCAGCCGTTAGGACGTGATATTATGCTATATTAACAATGGCTTCTGAAAGGTGCAGGGAATCTTCACTCAACTACTGTATATTTATTTGGCATCCCTCTGTTTCAAAAATACCTGGCAAGCAAACCAAACTTTGATTAAACTGATTTATGTCTTACTGAATTCTTGTCGGAGGCTCCCTGAAAGGGGATTAGTTGATATCTGCACGTTCCAAACACTGGCTCTGTAGGAGTTTAGTATTGTGTAACCTGATATACAGTCATAGTTGTGTTGGGTTTGGGTTGGGTTTTTTCCCCTACTTTTATTTATTTTTAATATTATACGACTTTCTTATGAAATTTATGTAAGTCAGTTAAATTCTTACAACTCATGGATATTGTGTATCAATATACAGCCTTAAAATGAAGTGCTTAGAGACCAAAGTTTAGAGTGTAAAATTAGTATTTTCATTACATGTAATATTAATGCTCTGACTTTGTCACTATTTGTTAACACAAGAAGCAGTTATTTCCTTCAAGAAACCAGTGTACTTTTTCTAGGTATGTCACTATGTTGATTGAACATTCAAGTTATCATGCAAATGTAACCCTTCATTTATTGGGTCCCTTTAACATGGGCTGCTTTCACCACATGCAGAGGCTCTATAGTAGTACCATACACAGTTTGTAAATATACAGCAATTATTCACTGGCTAAATACACAGAGCAGGCAGCTAGGAATAACTAGACTAAACATGAGCATGCTCAGCATCTCCAGTACAGGCACCTGATGGGTCTCTGTTGCCCAGACAATCATTATTCCAGTGGGAAAGTGTCAGACCCTCCTTGGTCCTTGGAATAGGCTGGTTCTTGATCTTTTTGAGTTCTCATTTTTTGACTCGCTGCTTCTTTTCAGCGTTTCACATCTTTTTGTATCAATATTTTTCTCTGAGTCCCTGAGTTGCTACTAGCGTTTCAGCAGTTTCACTTCTGTCTTCGTTTTTATTTTTCTCAAGAAGAAAATCTTGACTTTAGCCTATATCCTCTCTCACAGTTCAACAATTTTTCAGTAAAGCTGAGCCAAGACCACATAACTGCGTCGTAGAAAACTGGGCCACGGGCTACAGACAGCTAAACCCCTTTGCCACAGATTGCATAGAGTGCAAACACAGTTCTGCTGGAAAAGTTATGACTTAAGACTGAGGAGACAGGTATTGCACACACTTCTGAGATAATCTTAAGGTCAATTATATCAAGGGTAAAGATTTCCGTTTACCTACATACTTTGGCTTTTACTTGATGTAATGAAGTCTGGAGATGATCTATGGATGCTTAAGTGCAGTACATACATAGAACAGAGGATGTGTGTCATCATTAAGGTCTCCAGGATGGACAGTTTATTTATCTGAGAAGTTATAATTTCTTTTTCTTTTTCTTTTTCTTTTTTTTTTTTTTTTTTTTTTTTTTACCCTGGTCGCTGCCCAATACTGAAAAAAAATCTCTAATATTCTTGACAAGTGGTAGCTGAAGCATCAAAAATATATTTGACAAATGAACACAATATAATTGTATGATTATTAATGTGAAATTATTTGATGTCTATGTATAGAACTGCATTTCTGAAATTGGTTGAATAAACAGTTTTTTGGAAGAAGATTTAAGGTAACATTTTCTGAAGACATACCTCCTTAAAGTTTAAGCTCAGTTACTTATACATCAGTTTGAATTGTCTTTTAACAGCTATTTAAAAGTGTTTCTGAAGGGTTTTTCCAGAATATAAAGCTAGATAGCAGTTAGAGTTGCTAGATTAATCTGAGAGTTTAGATTATACAATACTGTTTGTTTTGGGCACCCATAACTACCTTTGCATGACCTGAAATATTAGATTGAAATCTAGCTTTCTCCAAAAATCTGAGAACAGTTCTGCATCTTCTGCATGAGCCATGAATAACCCTACTCTACCCAGTTCATATTAAAAATATTTACAAAATAATTATGTTGGGAGCTGGGGCTGTTATCCACTGTCTACATTCAGCAATGAAAGGCCCATAAGTAACTAAATTCTGTTTACCTGGACTTTGTGATTCTAATTCTCTTTTATTACTGAATTCAGACTGCCCCAGAACCTGTAGCAATACTTTTTGCCTTTCTTTGAAATATTCTTCTACGTTAAATAGAAGGGAGAGCCTCCCCTCTCTTATTTTGCATGTCCTGGTTGAAATAAGATGTTCTTTCACTGTCTTCAGGAAAAGGAAAGAGGTAGCCTTTGTGACTATGTGTTAAAAAAGAGTGGGAAAGCATTTAGTTCACAGCTTGCAAATGTAAAGACCAATTTTTTTTATTCTCTGCTCTGCTCTTTATTTTGTCATATTGCCAGCATAATTCTTGAATAACAGCAACAGGACAAAGTAGCTAGAGCTGGTCTCATCTTTTCTGTTAGTGTTTGATGTTCTCATTTTTGTTTGTGACAGTCACAGACAGAATCTCCACTGAACTATTGAAATATACTTTACACGCAGTTTTGTGGAGAGAAAATACAAATATTATGATGGTGATTTGAAAGAGTTTTAACATTAGACCAACCAATTTTGCAGTGTAAATGAGTACAGGATAAGCTGAATGGGTCTTACTTCAGGAAGGTGCATGATATGTTTTCATTATATTTGTAACTTCAGATCATCCATGTTTTCCCCAACTTCTCCTGGATGGGCACTGAAGAAAACACCTTCCTGCACCTGCTTGAATGGACATGATACACTCAGGACAGTCTGCTGAGAGTGTCTCTCAGTGATTCCTCTTCCCTTTTATCACTAAAARTTTCCAGGATGTAAAGCTATTTGCCAAATTCTTACATGACTGACATTTACTCTTGTCCTTAAAATTGTGTGGGTTATTATTATTTCTTTCTGAGGGAAGACTTGAATGTCACATTATAAAGAGATGCTTCATTCCTTCACATGCAGGAAAGGGTGTTGCAGATATTGACATCTTTTAGTAAACAGGGAAAGGGCTCATCTGCCGGGAAAAGATAGAATAGAAAATATTGCATGTCAAATTCAGTTCACTGCTCTCTGATTTTTAACACTGACACATCCTAGGGACCTTGGGATCAATGCTATTCATAATCTGATTTCCCAGAATAATTTTTTCTCATATGCAAACATCACCAAATCGGTTGTCATTTACAATTCAGCACTTTTGCATAATGCCAGAGAAGCTGAGCAATAATTAAATGAACTTCCCCTCTCCAGATTTTTGACCTTGAGAGTTGATATGAAAGAATCTGGAATGGTGGGTCTCTGTGGTGAGTTCCTGTTTCACAGCAAAAGAACAAACTGATTTCTGATCTAAGGCTGTTAGTCTCTCCATTCAAAGACATTAGCATTACTGGATCTGAAAAACATCAGTGCAGGAGCAAATCTTGTTCTGGGGACATCACAAAATCTGAATGATAATACAGAAAAAAATTCTGAGAAGAATGCAAGCTAATTAAAATACACACAGGACTAAATCTGAGCCCCTTTCTCTGCCAAGAATACCTGCATTTTACTAGCTTGAAAACTTGTGATTTTCTTCTTCAGGGTAATAACTGCATTTCAGACAACAACAAGATGGTAATGTTGATCTGTCTAGGTATAAGCTGTGTAGTAATACAAAATCATATTTGTATGTAGGCTAAAATGAACCTTGGACATGTGTGGACACTCTAACCTCTCCTTTGACTTGACATTATTATTTAGATAATAACGTCATCCAAAGCACTTTCCATATTTCTGGGAAAATGAGACTTTTCCAGTCTTTTAGAGATTTTTTTTTCCCCCTTACCAGGGATATCCTAACTAGGAAATCTATCTAGCACTCAAGGCCTAGCTAGACTGTTTGTTTAGAGCTAACTTGACTTTTCAGAGCAATAGCTTTTTTCCCAAGATGATGAAGTAGTGCTTTGTGAATATTGTGGCTACCACAGCTAAAGCTGCTTTAGCACAAAAGCCGGCTGCCCTGGTACATTACGTGGAATCTGCTTAACTTCTCATTCTAACATAGCTGATTTTGTCTTGTTTTCTTCTATCTGAGAGCCTGTTACTGAATCTCTTGCTTCTCAGAAAAGGTTCCTAAGATTTCTAAAACTCAGAAATGACATTTAAAAAAAAACCCAACACATGAAAACCACAACACCTGAGATCTAAAAAGTTGTTTGGTTTTTTGTTTTTTTGTTTTTTTCTTTTTTTTAATTTTGGTCTTAAAACTCTCGTACCAATTAAAACACTTAGAACAAATACAATCATGGATAGCAGAGACTGAGGGACAAATGCTCCTTTTTTTTTTTAAATAGTGGAGTCTCAAATATAGAATTGTTGCCCTGTCAAAAGGCAACAAAGAGGGAAAGCACTGTTCATTCAGTAATGTCTTGAGATATTGCTAAGACATTCAGCAACGTCTTGAGGCACAAAATACAAGTTACTTTAACAAGCATTGGGTTCACTATTGTCTAGCATCCTGCCCTCAAGAAAATGAGTCACTGTGGCATATAATTGTTACCTTAGTCTGACTTCAGGTTGCAGAAAAGGGTATTTTGTATGACAGTGGGAAATTTCAGCACTCAGACGTCCAAGAGGAAAATACATTTTCTCTTACTAGGGTTTTAATTTAGAAATTAAAACCAAGCCAGTAGAACAAGATTGAAGCTCAGCTTTCCAAAGCGATGACCCTTCCTGAAGGACAAATACTGTTTCTTTTTAGAATATCTGCCTATGTGGATCCTAATCATAGACCAGTGAAATTTTGAATGCTTTCACCAGTCATTTCTTTTGAAGTAGCATGTGCATTCAGTCTGTTTGCTCTTCCCCTCCCAAGAAGCATAAATCAGAGAATAATCCCTGTTACTAATCAGTTCATTTTTGTTGCTTCTGACAACATGACGAATAACCCAGAGTCCATGAAATTACAAGACCTAGGTTTTATATGAACTTTTTCTCACTGTTCTTTTTCATTTCATACTTTGATTTCACCCTATTTATGCTGAGGTTTATTTGTGTTAAACCACGACAGTAACTAAGGTTAAGAAATAATCCAGCAAGACTCTTGCTGTCATGGAATCAAGGTTTGTAGGATGCATCTTATTTCAGAAGATTAGTAAGGAGTAACGAAACAATAAAAGAGCCCTCAGAAAATAGTTCTCACTGGTTGAGCATACCTACAAAAGCAGGTTCTACACAGTCTTATTTCAACAACTGATTACTGACTGATTAATTCAGAAAAAGTTGTCACAGCTTTTGGGCCATGCAGCCAGTTGCCAACTGTTTTCCTCAGCTGTTTTCTAAGGAACGACATTAATAAAGCTGATCTTACTCCGTCTCAGTCAGTGGAATTAATAGGAGTTTATTCTAGGCTCACAGGTGCCTAAAGCCACAGGAAAATTGTTTCATATCATCTTTCAGTTGAGAACAGAGCTTCAGAACTTATCTTTGGTCATTGGTCAAACTGAGCCTCAGGTTATTTGGACATTTGGTTCACAGATTTTCTCAACACTATTTATTCAAGAATTCTGTAACCTGTTTACAAGCCCAGCTGGCAGAGGATGAACCTTGGAGTGAGCTCCGGCATGTATATTTTTGTTTCTTCAGTGGTGCACAGGTTTGTGAAATGCATGCCAAATAGTTCTGTTTTCGATCCCAGTATCTGGTGCTTCAAAGACCTGGTAGTTGGAGTGAGTATGTGGGAAGCGAGCTCCTTTGGATCACCATTAGGTGTGTACTTGCTGGACGTTGAAAAATCACACAGAAGAGCTATAGCACAGAAGTGCAATAAGAAACCAATGTTTAACATAAACTTTCAGAGAGGAGTAAAATCAGACCATTTGGTCAAGAACTTAGTGTCAATGTAGCTGACAGTGATAGTCAAAGAATCAGTGGACTAGCTAGGCAGAAAGTCTTCATCATTCTCATCATCCCATCTATGACCTCTAAAGGAGTCAGAACTGAACAATGTTTTCAGAAGTGGAAAGTTTCTAGCAACTCCCATTGCATCTGGTAAAAACTAGCAGAATCAGGGACTGCTCTGAAGGAAGTATCAGTCAGAGCACCAGAGCTGCAGTTCACTTAGTCATATAGTCATGTTTACCTAGCATGTATTTTCCCATTGTTTCTACCAGTTCCAAGCCTTAAGAATATACCATACACTTCCACACCTAAAAGCAGGAACTTACCAGCCAAGTCTTTCAGCTGAGGCACTTGATAGCAGCTAGTTCTTGTAAAAGAGGCTTAGTCATTACTGTAGTGCAACATCTAAGAAGAGTGTTTACTAATTCTATGAAATCCATGCATCTGCATTAATTTCCCTTAGAAGGGGAAATCTCTTTGTAATAAGCTAAGGATCACAAAAAACTTTGCATATAAAACCAGAACTGGCTTTTTCCTAGAAGTATTTCTTTGATTATGCTGCATTAATTACATAATATGTAACAACTAAGCATAAATTAAACTATTAGTGTTGTTGAAATTAGACTCCATTAGTCTCATCTCACTCTTCTGGAACACAGTCCTCGCTGAGTTAGGACACAAATGCAAAGTAAAGTCAGTTCCTCTTGTCAGTACTGGCAGTGTGATAGTTTAAAAGTGTAAGGTTTTTCATAATCACTTTTAAAGTTGGTCTGAGCTTCAGGGTATATAGGTCAGACATCTTTAGAGATGTTTTCTAGTGTGATGAAATGAGCCCTGTGAAACTTCAGAAGGACCATGTCATCTGAGAGAGACACTAGGTAAAGAACCTAAAGTTTGTCCAGCTCAGCAGCAAGACAGACATCAAGTTTTAGATTCTTCCAGAAGACTTGAGACGAACAGATGCCCTGGAGAAACAGCAGAAAGGCTGGACAGATATTTTTTTTTAACAGGAGGGAGGAGCAAGGGACTTGTTTCCAACCCTCCACCCAAATGTTCAAAAAAAGCCAAAAGAAACCAACAGCAAAATCAGCGGTGGTATTTGTGGACTAGGTACTTATTTGCTCACACTTTACCTGTATAGCTGTTGTCCTGGTTTCAGCTGCGATAGAGTTATTTTTTTTTCCTAGTAGTTGGTATAGTGCTGTGTTTTGGATTTAGGATGAGAATAATGTTGACAACATGCTGATGTTTTTAGTTGTTGCTAAGTAGTCTACTAGTCAAGGACTTTTCAGCTTCCCATGCTCTGCCAGGTGCACAAGAAGCTGGGAGGGAGCATAGCCAGGACAGCTGACCCAACTGGCCAATGGGGTATTCCATACCATGTGATGTCATGCTCAGTATATAAAGCTGGGGGAAGAAGAAGGAAAGGGGGATGTTTGGAGTGATGGTGTTTGTCTTCCCAAGTAACCGTTATGCATGATGGAGCCCTGCTTTCCTGGAGATGGCTGAACATCTGCCTGCCCATGGGAAGTAGTGAATGAATTCCTTGTTTTGCTTTGCTTGCGTGCGCAGCTTTTGCTTTCCCTATTAAACCGTCTTTATCTCAACCCACGAGTTTTCTCACTTGTACCCTTCTGATTCTCTCCCCCATCCCACCGTGGGGGGAGTGAGCGAGCGGCTGTGTGGTGCTTAGTTGCTGGCTGGGGTTAAACCACGACAGCTGTGTACTTTATCTTGGAGACGAACTTACCTACTCTGTTTTTCCCTTGTATAAACTGCATTACCTGAGACATTTCAGGTCATTTCCTAAAACAATTTTCAGTCAACTTACTTGCACTTTATATCTATAGATGCAAAAGATTATACAGCACCTCCTTCTTTCCTAGACATCAGACACACTCCAGATTAAAGTTAGTATTTCTGTAGGCAAAAACACCCATACATGCAACATAATAGGTTTTGGTGGAGTTGTGGTTCAGTATCTGCATCTGACTGGATCCCTGGAGTATCTGAACTGTCTTTTGAAAGAAACAGGCTCATCAGTTCTGGAAGCACAGGATGAAAGTAATTGCCTGTTTAACAGCACAGAGAATACCCTCAGCTCAGGACCCTGAGAGCTGTCCTTTGGGGAAATTAGATAGTTATTTCATCCAGAACTAAAAAGTCCCACTGGTAAGAGTGAAAACTTTCACCTTTACAATCAACTGAACTATCAGTGAGAAAATTAATGAGAAAAGTCTTACACCTGACTCATTAATTTCCTTTCTAGAATAATACAAAGCCTTTTATCTACAACCTCATCATGACTCACAAAATATATTTGTGTCTACTTGGGAAAAGGAGGTGTATTGGATTTGCATGCCAAGGTATGGGTAGCAGGGGGCTGTAGGAGTGGCCTCCATGAGGAGAGGCTGAGGCTGACCAATGCCACACAGCCAGTTCTGCCAGCTCCAACAGACCCACCGCAGGGCACAGCTGAGCCCCTCAGCCATGGGTGGATGGCTAGGGGAAAATATCTCTAAGAAGGGGCAGAAAATTTTGCACAGGCAGAGGAGGGAAAAAAAATTGTGAGAAACAGCAGGGGGAACACCAAGGTCAGAGGAGGAGGAGGAGAAGGAGGTGCTCCATGCTGGAGCCAATGTCCACACTGCAGCCCATGGAGGACCCCACGCTGCAGCAGGTGGACATGCCCTGAAGGAAGCTGCAGCCCATGGAAAGCTCACACTGGAGCAGGGGAGAAGGGTGAGGAGGAAGGAGCGGAAGAGAGGAACTGTCATGTACTGACTGCAACCCCCAATTCCCCATTGCCTCTGCAATGCTGGGCAGGGTGTGGGGAGGGAGAGGAGTCAGGAATGAAGGAATGAAGTTGAGCCTGGGCAAAAAGGGGGTGGATGAAGTGTCTTGTCTCTTTGTTTCTCACCATCTACATATATTTTTATTGGCAATAAATTAAATTAATTTTCCCCAAGTCAAGTCTGTTTTGCTCACAACAGTAACTGGTTAAGCAATCTTCCTATCTTTATCTTCACCCATGAGCCTTTTCATGTTATTTTCTCCCCCTGCCCTGTTTGGGGAAGGTGAGCGAGTGAGAGGCTGGGTAGGCATCTAGCTGCTAGCCAAGGTCAACCCACCACAGGAGGGTTGACAGATGTTCCTGCAAACATCTTTGCAAGAAGATAAAGCTTATGTCTTCCTAGGAGCATCGGTAATATGAACATAATTATTTCTTGCACTTGTTATATGAAACACAGTGGAAAAGTTTTCTGCGATCTTTTACTGCCTAGATTCATCCTACTTAACTTTAAGCACTTAACTGAGGCATCTAGATTAGAAGCTTAGTCACCCTAGTCAATGAAAAGGAACAGGTGCTTTCAGAGGAGGATTCAAATCTTTAATTGGACAAAATTTCACTCTGGAGGTGTTGGGCTTTCACCACTGATTATAAAAGAAGCCACAGACAAGAGCATTCTTAACAAGGTGTTTCAGTTAAGTGCCTTAAGTTAAGCAGGATGAACTAGGACATCTGTGGCTGAGGACTGACAGCACTTGATCTTTCTTCTACAAAAGGAGAACCTGGTAATAACACTTTATAATCTGCTCTTAATGTATTGCTTATGCAAGCCATGCAGTTTATTCTAACCTTTCATACACAATTGAAATGTCCCTTTCTCCTTAGTATATGAGATTATTTTAACATTTGGTATTTTTGGACTCATGGTTTAAGGTAGATGCACATTTTATTGTTGCAGTTCTTTTTTACACAAGTGCTGTGCTTCCCAAGTAATATTTCTTGCAGATCAAAGCATTACCAAAATGAACAAAACATCATTAAAAATGGACAGAACATTAGGAGAGAATTAGGTGTAGGTTTGCAATTTTAAAATCCAAATGACACAGTTTGAGCACTGGGCAAATATTATGTAACGCCTAAAATCATCCCTCTCGAATTTAACTTTTAGGTAAAATATTAATTTCATTTGTTTTCATGACAACTCTAGCAATCATCACATAACACTAATCCAAAACTGGATGGCAGACAGATTAATTTTTTGTTAGAGTGATGCTAGTCAAACTATGGGTTTAATGATTTATGAGTTAAATAATGCCTCCTTTCAACAGATTTCCTTCCCTCCTCCTAAATTGGTTGTTGTTGAGATGATGATCTCCTTCTTGAGTGTACAGCAAAGAAACACAATCAATTCCTTTTAACTGAAACTTTTCTTTTGGGTGATTTTAGTGACTTGGTAATAAGGAGCAGCTCTGATCAAGCTTAGTCATCATGCATGTTAGAGTCACTTCATAAACACAGTAATTAACATGATTGATAAGAGGAACCTGGGCAGCTGGAAAAAAAGGCTATAGTTCTCCAATGAATTTGTAATGACAGTATTATAATTTTGGGTTGGGTGGGKTTTTTTCCCAACTATGTTCTTCATAACCATTTTTGGCTTCCTGTCCATCTGCCTCCCATTGTAAACTTCATTTGCCTAGTCCTTGTTGAATTTCTCAAACTTTGTACTTACCTCTATTCCTGTACTTCCACGCACTTTCTCAACTTTTGCTTCCTAGAGGATGTTGCTGCAGGGTGCTGCATTTTCTTTAACAGCAATACTTTTTTTGAATTATCTTCTTGCTATTGCAGGGTGCCAGGTTGCTTTTCCTGCTTAAATTTCCACATATAATCAATTTCTGCAGCAAATTATCTTGTGGTTTTGGGTTTTGTTTTAAATGATGAAAACTATGTAAAAATGGGCTAGAGGAAACAGTCCAGTCCTTTGTGGTAGCTTGGCTTCTCTCCAATTCTCTCTCTGTGGCCTTGCCCCTAATTCATCTGGTTTGTTTTCAGGTTTTCTCTAGCCAAAATACTGCAACAGGAGATTTGCAGTGGATATGCAGAAGCCGGACACTGTACAAAAAGTGCAGAATCCTCCCCCCACCTGTCCTCCAGGAAAAAAAAAATAAGGCTAGGTTGTCTGCTGGTTACTTTGTCAGTATCTTCGACATGAACAAAAATTTTACATGCAGTAAAGGCAAAATAAAAAAAGTATTATATTCAGTACTGTATTTCAAATTAAGCCTTACATGGAGCCATCTTTGTGCTTGCATATCAAGTGAAGAAAATGATGAACTCAAAGGGAATCTGTAGTTATTGCTGAAGATAAATATCTCAATATGAGACATATGTACTAAGTAAGATACATACAGTCATACCAGAAGTGCTCAGGTATTGTGGTCATAATTATCTATGCTGATTGTGAGATTTACTTATATTTTGGCAACTGGTAAAGAGATGGTGCTCATGAGCAGTTTTATTTTAATATACTTAATGTGAGGGACGAGCTGGTAACTATTCTTGCATTTGGTTTTACAGTCTCACTGGCCACTCACTTTGGGCCCTAGGCTTTTGAAAATACTTGCTGTTCTGCTACCTGGCTTTAGCTTTAATTGATATAAAGGGGCAAATGGAAGTGCGCTTATGAAGAAAGACATAATTACCTATTAGAAACATGAAAAAGTATATATTTGGTTTGTAAAACATCCATTCTCTGTTTTGAGTAGCATAACCTTTTTAATAACAGCAAGGAATACAAAATCTGGAGGCTTGTTTTCTTATTGGTCTTTATGGAATTAAGCTTTTTACCCAATGCTGTAAGACTTATTTCTTTTGGCATTTTTACTGAATTGAGCTCCCCTGACTCTCTGATTCCATCATTGATTAGCTGATAACTTGCAAAAAGGCCGTGGCTATATATTAAAGACAGGAGCCAAAACTTGAAAAGAGCCACTTAATTCAGTTTTTGTCCCAGTTGTGTATGCTAATAAGGTAATTTGCAATATGCATGATATTAAAATGAGTCAAATCAGCCCTCTGAATCTGACAAACCAATGTGTTGTTGAGAGCTGGTTGTGCCTCCAAAATTAGGTGCTAATCAGTTTTTCAGCAAATGTGCAAATGACTGTGGAATTCTGAGCCCATTGAACAAACTCCTGATGATGAAACAGCAGTACAAACAACTTCTATAGAACTTGAATACTCATTTTCATCTAAGATATAAATACTTATCCAATGGTATAACATATAAATGCATACCCTAAAAAGTATCAGGGAAGTGGTATGGAGTATTCTGATGAAGGAGGATGTGACCAGTTCCTGTTTTGCCCGTGCAGTCACCGTGATCACAGCCTGCTTACTGACCACACACACAATGCCGGAGGCCCTCTTAGCCGTATGTTACAGGTGCTTACGCAACCTTGTATGATGTTATTTTGGAGTCTGCTTTTTGACTTGGAATCATGATTCTGCAGAAGTCCCGATAGTCCTAAAGCTCACTAGTTGATAAAAAAGTCCAAACCATCAAAAGCTTTAATCATGCCACGCTGAGACATTTTTCTATAAATTTCCTTTTCTTCCATGGCTACAAGAAGATATTAATAATAATGCAGTGTGATCAGGCACATTTTATAAATGTTGCAGGTTGCTTGAAAAATGTCAGGTTTTTTTTTCCCCATGATTTTTCTGATGTGGTTTTCTTGCACCAGGCAACAACACTATATTTTCACTCTATAGCCCACCTCTCAATGAGGCTAATCAGTCACACATACTCTTCCTGCTGGCTGAAAGCCTTTTCCTTCACCATGTAGTTAGCTTATGCTGTCTAGACTTAAAAATTGCTTCTTTGACACTCTTAAAAGAAGAAGCAAAACTGAAACAAGCAAATTACAGCAGGAACAAGTTGTACCAGCACTAAAGCTTTATTGTAATGTAATGAAATTCTATCATCAGGCAAAGAAAAACACAGAACTGATATGAAAAGCAGTTTAAAACTAATGTATCATCACTGCCCTTCCTCAAGTGATTACAACATGAAAAGAGGTGTAAGAATAAATTTGCATTGTTTTTTGTGTTCTTGGAACAGAAATTGGTTATACGAATGGCTTCTTGAGGAACTAATAATTGACTTGGGGGGCTTAAGAAGCAAAATTTCTGTGGTGCAGCTGCTGTCTCATTTTTAGATAAGATAAGAATTAAGAATACAAATTGCCTAATAAAGAGGAAAATCTTTTCTGTTAAACTTGTTTTACTCCCTCCTGTCACAAGGGAAGCTGAAAATGCTTAGGTTCCTATTAAGAAAAAATTCTTAACCATCTTAAAACACATTCCTATGCCAGGAAAATAGCRTGCAGTTTTCAACTTCTTGTTGCATGGCAATAAGTATGACCGTGTTTTACCCTTCCTGCCGGATGAGACCAAAGGCCTACCTATATCAGTACATTTCCTTTAACAGTGATGAGAAGCAGATGTTTGGGGAGAAGTTTAATATTCATGCCTTCCCCAATGTAACATATTTCTAGCTTCTATGATGCATCAATATGAGGACCTCTGAATCAGAGAACACTGCTGGATCATTGTGTTTAAAAGCATCAGTTACTTTAAATATAATTTTTCCAGCCTCCCTCTTTGAACCCTTTTTTATGTTTTCCCTCTAAAATATTCTGTGGCACTGTGTTCCACAGTACAAGCTGTACGAAAATATATGTCCCTTTGCCATTAAATACATGCCTTAAACCTGATAAGAGGGTCATTGTGTGCTTGCAACTTCTCATATTATGAGTAATAGTGAGTTATGATATCACAGGCAATCCCTGAGCCAACTGTGATTTTACAGACCTGTGTCTTATTCCTTCTCAGTTCTTTTATTTCCAGAAAGAGGAATCCCAATGTTTATGTTCTCGTCATATAAAATTATTCGATACAGAGGTGTGCTGGTTTTGGCTGGGATAGAGTTAATTTTCTGCATAGTAGCTAGTATGAGGCTATGTTTTGGATTTGTGCTGAAAACAGTGTTGATAATACAGGGATGTTTTTGTTATTGCTGAGCAGTGCTTACACAAAGTCAAGGCCTTTTCTGCTTCTCACCCCACCCCACCAGCGAGGAGGCTGGGGGTGCACAGGAAGTTGGGAGGGGACACAGCTGGGACAGCTGACCCCAACTGACCAAAGGGATATTCCACACCATATGACATCATGCTCAGCAATAAAAGCTGGGGGAAGAAGAAGGAAGCGGGGGACGTTTGGAGTGATGGCCTTTTTCTTCCCAAGTAACCATTACGCGTGATGGAGSYCTGCTTTCCTGGAGATGGCTGAACACCTGCCTGCCGATGAGAAGGAGTGAATGAATTCCTTGTTTTGCTTTACATGCATGTGCAGCTTTTGCTTTCCCTATTAAACTGTCTCTATCTCAACCCATGAGTTTTCTCACTTTTACTCTTCTGATTCTCTCCCCCATCCCACTGTAGGGGGAGTGAGCAAACGGCTGTGTGGGGCTTAGTTGCCAGCTGGGGTTAAACCACGACAGTCCTTTCTGGTGCCCAGCAGGGCTCGAACCCACCACCCTGAGATAAAGAGTCTCACAGTTTTACCGACTGAGCTAGCCAGGGTTAAACTATGACAAGTGGTCATAGCTGGTCCCCTTCTGTTTCTTTTCTAGTTCTATTTGATAGCTGGAGTGGCTATCTGAAGTCTGTAACCAACTACTTCCACAGCTGAACAGAAGCTGCAAAAGAGAAAGCCAATTCAGATCTGAGATTTACTTTAGTTTTCTGTTTACTTAAATAAAACAATGGTAAGAAGCAGCTATTGGCAATGCCACTTCATCATAAAGTACTAAAATGTGTGATTATTTAAAAAAATAAACTATTATTTTTCAAGCTAGTTCAATACCCAAAAAATTATTTGCTACAGGATTGACAATGGGAGAACTTTATTGTTATGCTTTTGAGAGCTGAGTACATGCTGCAAGATGTTTGCTGTGTATATTCAGTAGTAGTTTTAAAGTAATTGACCTCAGTTCCATTTAGCCTCCTGTTGCTTCTTTGATAGTCATTTATCACAGATAAGTTAGCAAATGTATTTTTTTTTCCTATTCTGTTTATTAAAACAGCCTGTGCCTAAGAAGAAATTGTGAAGTTTTGGAATTAAAATTTTGAATTCATGGTTATAAGAATTCACAACAGGAAACATCATGAAATAGTTTCTATCTATTGAAGTGTGGGATGATTTATTGGGGTTGGTTAATGTAATAATTTAACTACTTCAGGTCCTTGGCAGGAATAAAGGAAGAAACCTTTTAATATTGATATCTCGCACCTGCTGACTTAAAGGTGACATTGGAATTTTTTCTTCGTGTTGGTGTTCCATTATTGGCTCTTGTAAATGTATGAAATCAGACTTCTTATTCAACAAAGAGATTGCTACCAACTATGTTGGTGTCATGCTATCTCTCTTCTTCTAAAATGAAATTATGGCATTTCATTGGAAGTATTGAAAATGTAAGAGTTGTGCATCTGTTTACACTTAGTTTGGCACATCAACTACAACAAATGCAAAATTGTATGAAATGCTTTCATTTAATGGTCACAGAGGAGACAAATATCAGTGTTCAGAAAGCTTTAACATCCAAATGTGAACTACAGAGAGACAGAATGGAGCTTGCAGGATGTCCTTTTGCAGAGGACAGGGTGCCGATACCAACATGTTCTTGCCACAGCAGGTTTTGTTGTTGCCTCCCATCTGTTCCTTTTACTAAAAATCCTGCAAGAAAACATTGCAAAAGCCATCCAGAAAATGGCTATTGAGCATATACTGATCACTCACACAGGATCAATTGTAGGATGCATCAGACTTGCTTCTCAGGTACAATTGATGAGTTTTTGAATCCCTGCCTTTTTTTTTTCCTAGATGTCCAAACAATGACAAGGCAAGAGTGATAGTTTTTTCAAAAAAAAAAAAAAAAAAGTAACAAAAGCTACTAAAATAGATAGCCTAAATGCCATTGACATCTGTTGGAGAGCAGGTACGTTTGATCCCTTTGTGTAAGAGTCCTGCTCTTTTGTTTCTTCCATATCTCTACAATTCTTTCACCATTTGTTCAAGTAAACACAATGAAGGAAAATGAAGTTCACTTCGGAGTATGTAAACGAACAGACAGATGAAAACCTTCATAGAAATCAAGTAATGTTCTAAAAAAGAAGCCAAAATTGACTTTGTCCTGGCATAGAATAGATCTTGTTTCTCTGAAAAACGTGTAACATGAACCGTAACATTTAATAAAATATTGGTGTTCTGTGGTATCTTTTTGTGTGTCTGACACTAGCACATCCAATGCAACCTAAAGCGCTGTGTATATCTGTGTCTGTCATGAAAGGGTAAATCAGGATTCAAGGGAAATACAGCATTTGCCTTCCAGTCAGTCAGATAGCTTTGAGGATCAGGCAGTCATGAATCCAGAAGCTTGAAAACAAGGAATAGCCATAAGGCTATCTCAGAGCAAAGTACAGAAATATTGAGAATCTCTTGAAATAATGTCTGAGAAAGGAGTCCTAAGCTAAAGATTTTCATAATAGAGCTTCAACTCTTGAAAAAATCAAAATGGTAGAAGGTTTTTTGTTTGTTGGGGCATGGGGTTTTTTTCATTTTTAGAGTGAGACATAAGCAAATACAGCATAGAACACAGTTGGGTTTGTTTATCCTCATTGGATGGGAGGTAAAAAGACATTTAGGAGGCTAAAATGCATCCCTAGTTAAAAAGCAGAAGTCCTGTTAATGTTTTTAGGTCTAACGCCCTGTTTTCAGTTGTTATAGAGGAAAGGCATTAAAGGAACAAATTATTCCTTTAGGGACCTCGGGAAGATTTGTCGTTTTAGGAAAAACTGAAGTGTCTTTCTCATGATGTTTTAACAGCACTACACTGGCTCCAGCTTCCTTGCAAGATCTGGGTTATAAATTCCCACTGTCATTTTCCTAATGATTTCTCATTTGGAAAGCAGTTTTCATTCATTTTCCTGTAACCTTTCCTCCATTTTTACCTCACGTTCTTTTATTCTTTACCTGACTTTACACAACTTCTGTAGATTTCAAGAAAGACTAAATCCCATCTTAACTGAATCCAAGGTCTATATACCAAGTGTGATTGAGACATTTTCTGTACTTTGAGGATAGTTAAAATTCTGGTCATACTTTGGCAACACATACCTCATCAAAGCAATTGACACGCAATTCGTAAGGTGGAATGGCTGAAAAATGGCTCATGATTGCCATGGACCGGACCCTAAGACAAGGAGCGTGTTAATTGAAAGCCTCTAATGTGCTTCTTCATAGGAAATGAGGACTTACGTGCAGAAACATACATTTAAAAAAAAAAGCTCAAGGTCATCTCATGACCTTTCTTACAGCTAAAATGCCTTTTTAAAAGAAACAGAAAAAGAAAAAAAAAGTAATTTAAAACCTGATACCTTATATATTTCAATTTCAAATTAAGAAAAAAATTGTAATTTCTGTTTCAATATATACTACATTCATATCTCTTTCTAAAGTGTGGAGCATGTGAGCAAGTAAAGGACAAGAAAAAGCAGAAACTTCATTTACCCAGTCTAGCATATATGGTCGCTCAAGTCAGATGGAGTAGGTTTGCATTTGCAGATACATTTATAAAATGCTTCAAAATCAACTACAGCAGCAATATACTATTTAAAAATGGCTTTTACAGAAGGTTCAAACACCATGTGTACTTTGTCAGAACTGCCTTGTTTTGTAGTCCCTCTTATTACTGGGTTACTAGTTTAAAAATTGTCAAAGAAATGAAATCTGGAAGAGCTGTCAAATTTCAGAAAAAATGCCTTGAGCTGAATTCTTTGTTTATCTGAAATACCATAGCATAAAAAATAAGAACTGTCAAAGAACTGCCATCATTTAAAGGAAATCAAGGTGTCAGCAGAAAGAAATCTGTTATCAATAAAATTTCCATACTAAAAACACAGGATGTGTTTTCAAACAGTGTCACTTTAGATATTCATAAATAAAAGGTAGTTTTCCTTCCTGAAATATTGCCTGTTGTGGCTCATTTCATTGTTATAAATTCATTGATGTGCAGTCATTTCATTGTAGTTCTTTGTCAGAAAGTTCAGCAGCTTGATGTTACTCCGGCTTGCCTGGCGTCAGTGACAATTTCCACAGCCTCCTAAAGTTCAGTTAGCAGCAGATAACTCAGCATCTTCAGCCCTAAACAAAAGGTTTCTGCCTCTGCCGTCAGTGGAGTATTGCAGGCATGTGCAAAGATAGCAGTTTAGTTTATCCCAGACTCTTCATTTAACAAGAAGAGCAAAAAAGTCAAGCAGAGGCAAAGTCTTAGAGCTAGGTAGTAATAGAATTAAGATTGTTAGAGCAATAGAAATTTGTCTCCTTATACACATGCAATAAGAAGCTGTCTTTAATTGCATGATAGACTCAGCCTTCACCTCATTCTGAGGGTTCCTCCACTGGGCTCCTACTCCAGCTTTCTCAACCTGTCTTTCCCCTTGTTCTCCATGTCTAGGCATGGGTTTTCGATGTCTAATATTCTAATAAATGTTGCTTTTGCATTTCGTTTCAGGGACTTCTTCCTCATTGCCCCTCAAGCCAGCAGGAAAAATACAGATTGAAAGGGGTGCCTGATATGCCCACTGCCAGACTCGGGATCTGCAAGAAAAGTCCTGCTCTTCAGCAGACAAACAATGAGGCTTTCTTAATCCAAAATTTGTCTTTGATGAGCTTGCCTAACTGATAAGACTCTACTCAACATGTGTGAATAAACTGCTTTTTTGCAATGTGATTCTAAAATGGATGAAATGGACAAAAAAACATTGTGTGGTTTGTTTTTTTTTTTCTTGAGGTAGTTTCATTTTTTTGAGTACTTGAATACGTTCCATTCAAATTGTGTTTATATAAAAATATTGTTACTATTAGTACATACTATTTATATAATAATATGATATGTTTTACAACACTAAACAGAAGGACATGGCTAGCATGAGAAATGTTCGTGCTAATGGCTCTAGTCTTGGCAAAATTATAATTGATGGCAATAAGGTCTTATGAGAAACATTAGAAAAGTTTAAGAGGCAGTCCTGCTAACACCATTGATAGTAAGTTTTGATTACAATCTGTTTCTTCACCCCAACAGCTGCCCAGGAGTCCCTTATTCTGAGTTTTGCTTTACTCCTGAGCTCTAGACAATCAAATACATTCCGTGTTTATTTGTTGGTGGACGTTTGTGTACCTGAGTGTGATTTGCATTTCCCTTTCAGATCTGCTAACTACACAGTTTTTTGTAGTATTATCCTGTGAACTGAACACTAAAGTAATTTTCATGTTTAAGACTGGTACTTTGTGGTGGAACATTGCTCTGAAAAGCCAGATTTGGATGTTTTTTCCACATGTGGGATTGTTTACTGACTCCAAAGACATTCTTATTGAGATCAGTGTGTTATTTATGAGGTGAACTATGTTTGACCAGCAGCTTTAGAAACTGGCCTGTGTTTAAAAACCTTCACATCTGCTGGTACTAGCCTATCACTTTTTCCTGGAGATCTAGCAACAGATGACCTGAACAAGAAATATTCCTTACTGTTCCCACACAGAAGGGCCAACCCTAAACTCTAGCACTTTGCACTCTGAGGTAAAAGCTTCAATGAAGATGCAGYTGAATAGGTGATTAAGTCTAGGCTCATGCTGGGAGTTGCATAAAGAGAACATCATAAACATGAAGCTGTCAGAGGGCGGACTAAAAGTRTGCCAAGGCAGACCTAATGTAATAATGAAGTCAAGCAGAGGGATAAGTTTCTGTAAGCACAAAATTCCTTATAACTAAGCGTTTTCCCTTGAAATACTTGCTTCCATGTTCATGCATTGAAATGTATGAATCATTCAAAAAAAAAAAAAAAAAAAAAGGAGGGTGGTTATAGGATTGTATCCATCCAGAAGATTATATTCAACCTCACAATCCTCAAAGGTGGCATTACCTCCCCACCCACATATGCACACACAAAATAAAAAAATAGGTAGAATGATCATCACCTCATTTTTTTTTGCCAAATTATTCTATCAACACATATGCAGCATTCCCAAGTTTAGAACATGACATTCTGGATTCTAAAAATAACTTCTGGAAATATTTTGACCTGCAGTACATAATTTTGATAAGAAAAACAGATATTTTAACAATTTCACTAGCCATGTAAATTAAATGTATTTCAGCTGCACAGTGGACAGGGGTTTTTTGCCTTTTGGAGGATCAGATTTTTTTTTTTTTTTTTTTTTTTTTTTTTTTCATAATGTTTTTTTTTTTTTTTTTTTTGTTTTAATATGCCTCTTTTAAAAGTTACATAAATTTTCTCTCATTTCTGAATAAACATTTTTGCTGTAGGTGTTATGCTCAGTTTTGGAARTTTACTGTACACCAGGTGCTCTTAAGAGAGGATAACTTGTTTCAGACTTATTTAAAATGTATGGAACAAGACGATTGCTTACCAACTGGAAATATTACAATTTCACTTCTAGGGCAGAATATTTCTGTTAGGCCTGTCTGCCTGTCAACACTATACATTCTGATTACCACTTTCATTTTATCTTTATAAGCATAACCATCACTATCAAGTACTGTGGCAGAACCATTTAAAGAAAAGTGGGAGAAAAAAAAAAGCCTGTCTTAAAACCAGTATTTGCTGCCACTCCAAAAAAAAWAAAACCAAGAAAATCTAACTACTATCCTTCTTTAACTCTGTACTAGCAAGTTATTACTTGGTATAAAAACAATAGTGATTTTTACATCTTGAAATTTCTTCACTATGAGTCCTCCAAAAATATCCAGTATTTGAACTATAGTTTAATGTTAGTTACACCCTTTCTGCTTTTTGCCAGTGGTTGTTACTAACTGAAGTAGGAAAAGAGAAGTGGAAGCATGGTGGTGCACTCTCTCAATGACTAAATTTTCTGAATCTTTGTCAGTCTTCAAATATTGAACAGCATGTGCCATTGGTCCTTTTGGTGTCTTTAATGGAAATTCATGGTTTGAGAATAAAAAAAGAAAATTTCATAGAAATGGTCAGTTGTGGAAAAGTGGCATAAAAGGGAATAAAACGTTAAATCTGTAATCTTGTGGGAAATGTTGTATAGCTTATAGATAAGTTTTGCTGGTAGTGCTACCTAYAATAAAATTCACCTAGATTTTCTGTCTTTCTTTTCATCACAGTCCTTTGTTTCATTTTCCACCATTATTGCTTATTCTTGTACCTCATCCCATCAAATGAACCACTGATTAACAGGAGGGATAAATATTGTTTTCCATTTACTTTTTCTAGTCAGGYTACTATGTTGATCTGCCTGTCCTATCAGTACAATTTTAATCCTGCAAAAAATCAGATATATCCCAAATGAGAAAATTAATTACAACTTGTACAATAAATGAAACTTGTTTTGCTCAATTCCTGGGCTATTCAGAAGCTGAATGGTTCTGTTAAGCCACAAAAGCCTCCATTTCATTTTTTTTAAATAACGTAGTCATGGCCCTCTCACAAGAGTATGTGGAGTGACCAGCAAAGAGGAAGCTGAAGAGCTCTTCAGAAAGCATATTGAGCTCCACACTTCCTTATCCTTTTGACTAAACCAAACTGTGGCCTAAACCCTGTACTAGGCGCACTATACTTCAGTGAAATGAATCTTTCGTGGCAGTTTCTTTAGCTTTCTTTTAATTCTAGCATTACAGTCTTGCTTGCAACTATCCATATATACTTATGTCTATATATATATATGTATGTGTATATATATGTAGGTGTRCATATATATACACACACATAGGTAGTATGTGTAGGGCTTCAAACAAGAGGGGGTAGTAGAAGCAGCTCTCTGTTCTTTGCTGTATTTTATTTCACTCTATTTCTTAATCCAGTGTCTCCAGTTTTCAGAGTATTACAGATTTTCCTTAGCAATGCATAACACCAATACAAGAGATATTAAGAGACAGAGTTTGAGAACAATAGGGTTGTTCATCATATCTGAGTATACAAAAATTAATTTGGAAAGGATACAGATACTAGTAGATAGAAAATAATGCATTATACTTTAATCCTACTGCAGTTAGTTAAAACTAGAGACATCTAAACTGCCACCAATATAGCTGCAGAGTCAACCACTTCTTGAGATGAATGGCTTCTTTCTGGATGAAAATGTTGTCATCATTTATACTCGGTTCTTATTTTTGTTATCTATGTCATTATAAGCAGTAAGAACATTTTTTACTTCAGTGAATGTTGAGACTCTAGGACACACTTAACACAATAATATTTTTTTGCTGGAGATTAAGGGGATAGAAATGCACTATCACTTAGGTTTACAAGTGATAATTTAAATAAGGATAATGTAACTGTATATGTGCAAAACTGTAATTTCAGTCCCTTTCCCTCAAGAGATTTTTTTAGAGAATACTTTCAAAGTATGCAATAGMGATGCCATTTAAGGGCAAATATTTCTTTATTATACAAAACAGTTTATATCATGTTGATATCACTATTTTAAAGAAAAAAGCAGTTTCAAAGTTTGGTATTATTGTCTGTGATAAATATCTGTCCAAACCAGTGGTAAAATTCTGGGTTTATATACATACATGGCAGGTATGTTGTTAGCTTGTTTTAACTTGGTGCTAATCCTTATACAAATATTCATTAACAGATACCTAAGATATAGTAACAACTAAGAGGATTCATATTATCTCATTAGCATTTTTGAATTTGAAGTTCTCGGACTTTTTTCTGCATTACTTAATAGAGATGTTTTTGAGGTAGGACATTTGCCTTTTTTTTTTAATGTATCATTTCTTTTCCAAGATATCTCTTTTCTCTAGTTAGTTCTTTTCAAAACTTGTTAGCTGGAAGGTTTGTGTTGTTCATGTCTATTTGTCATATTAGATTCCCAGAATCTCATCAGAACCATGTCAAATTACATCAATCCAAACTGTGTCCTGGGCTTCTGATAACAGAGTGCTATAGAAAAAGCATGGCTTGAAGGTTGTTGGAAGACAAACAGCTTTATCATCATCACAGAAGTACTATAAGAGATGCAATAATTTATTGAATGTTCACGCAATATGATTTTTTTGTTGTACCATAGTAATCTGAAATTTTCAGTAGCCTATGCTTTACAAAAAATGTACAGAACACTGGGCTTAATTTTATAGGAGTATTTGTAACCCCTAGCAGGGGAAGGATTCTCTTTCTCCAAAGAAAGACGTTAATGAGGTAGAGATAGCTTTCATTCTGGCCCCAGAAAAGAGCCAAATACTGAAACAGGAAATTAAAAAAGCTCCCTGGAGTTAAATATGTTACAAGATACTGCTGCCCTAGCTATAAGGCTAGAAACGTAGGAAAATTGCATCCGCTGGCTGCACAAGCTCTACCAGCAAATCTTCTGGCATAGATGCAGATAAACCAGGCAGAGTGCCTTTCTGCTTCTGCATTATGTAGTACACAACAAAAAACAGTCTATCAGAAAAATGTACATTATCATATGCTGCTGCTACCATTACGCTCAGGCGCTTTTAGAGTTTGGACTCTAGAGTTTTGGGACTGAGATTAGAAAAAATTTCAGGCTGCAATTACCAGCTCATCGAGGGAGGGAAAAAACCCAAGATACGTTCCTGAAAGTTCTTCTGCAGTGAAAGGCAGCAATGTCATCTCAGCCAGTAGTTTCTATTTGCTCAGGTGATTCATTTAGTGAGAATGACATCTTAACCAGTGTGTATGATCTTACTATTCCTTTCCTTGTCCTTGTATGTCTTGTCCTAATGAGCCTCCTAGCCAGTGGTACACAGTGTAATACATAGCCTTTTTCATATTGGGGTTTTATTGATGCTCTAGAGTAAATTATATTTAACTGCTGTTGCGAATCTGATGCTGAGAACATGTTTAAAAGACAGTTTATGGGATTCCTTAGCAGTGGCTCCATCTAACTCTGAAAGCCAGAAGATTGCCTCCACTGTATAGCAGAAAATTTTATTTCCTATAGGTCAGTCCAAAATACTGGCCACCTGTACACCAAAGTTCTGTCAACTCCTTTGAGTAATTTTCATTGGGGATTTCTTATGCAATGTTGTAGATTTTATTGTGAGTCTTACAAGTGTTGGTGGTTTTAGCCCTCAGTCAGAAGAAAAAGTTTGGATATATTCAAAATACCAAAGGCAAAGAAATATCTAGCATTTATTGATTTTTTAAAAATCATATAACTTTTAATCCAGTTGTGACTTTAGTGGGACAGACTAATAGATTCTGAAAAAATAAATATCAACCACATTGGATTCTCAACAAAGTGTTCTTTTGGACCCAACACACACCTCCCTTGTATCAAAGGGACCCTCTTGGACTTCTGTGGGGTTTGGCTTAGACTCAGGAAGCCGTGTGTATAATCAAGGGAGTGAGAGATAGCAATTTCATATTTTTGCTGCTTTGGGGCTCTGTCAGGTACAGCCTAGGTTTAACATACCTGTGTTTCCTACATACCACCTCTCTAGTGCCACCACTGCTGCAAAATGTGACAGTAAGGTTCAACAGAGGAAGGGCTTCTCACTCCTCAAAATATGTCTCTGAGGTTATGTCTTTTCTGCCAMGTTAGCTTACGTTAAGGTAATCTAGTCTGAATGGCTGCACCACAGTGAAATAATACTTGAACTACAATGTACAAAGTAGTGTCACTAGTTCACTTACAGCTCTAAGACCTTTTACTGACACATCTCATCATTTTTATTSCTGCATAATATGATCTACATTAGAAATTCTTTTATGCTAATATGGCRAAGAAAATTTTCTGTCCTGTTGGATACAGGTGGGAGTTGTAAGAAGGCATTAGGAGTCTAATAGAATTTGATAACTTTCATTTGCATTCACACAGCACTGTAGTCATTTTAAACTATGATGAGATCAAAATTCAGCTTGTATCCCTGGACAGGCCAGCAGGCCAAGTAAAACAGCCACAATACGCTCACATTTTCAAGGATGCATGGACTCTAGCTAGGACCAACCCCCAAGCTGTAACTTGAGTCATCTTTAGAGCAAAGACAAGACTTGGAACTGGTCAGGTTGGGCGGATAGTTCAAGTTATTGATATTGTTAGACTCCCAAAGTTTGCAAGTTATTTCTGGCATGCTATGTTATGCAATGTTGCCATCAAATATATTACATTGACAAGGAGGAAAAAATTAGTTTGGGAAACAAGCATGAGCATTTGGCTGATTCTGTGGAAGCCCCAGCTCTTTAGTGTGCACAGTGGGCTTTTTGTCAGTCAGTTATTTTTTTGATTGCAAACTGAAGTCACGAGGGACAGACTCCAGTGGAATCACTGTCTCCAAGCTGGCTGTGAGATAGCCAGAAACCCCTCAGCCAGAGAATAGAATTCTCTTTCTCCAGTATAAATTTCCATAGTTTGCTAAATAAATTATGAGCTACATTGGCCCACAGTTTCCACACTCTTGTGCAGCTCAGTCTGATACCAGGAAATTCATGAATAATTAGGTACTAGTGTTCCTCCCACTGTATGTTGGTGCCAAAATTCCTATTTATTTTACTGGGAACAGGAGAAGGTCTCTTTCACTCAACCTTGTTTGCTAGCAAGGAAAGTCAAATTTCTTCTAAGGCCAAAAATGTGCTAACAACTCCATATTTTTAGGGTAACAACAGTAAATAAATTTAATGTTGCAGTTCTTCAGTTTTGCCAAAYTGTCATCTAAAGCAACAATAAGAATATGAGTCCAGTTTGTTCTGCCAATTTCTGAAGGTATCACAGAGGTTAAATAACAAATACCTAATGTTTCTGCTTTGGATGGTGTTATAAAGGAAATTGGATAAACACTGGAACATAAATCAAGAAAAGGTGCTGGAAAATGATGCCATCAGTTAGAAAAATGTGCCATACTAATACCTGATCTGTCCTCTTACTTGCTGAAAGTAGAAAAGAGAAAAGCATTTAGTATCTTGAGTAGTCCAGGCACTGATTGATTGGATCCCATAATGCTTTCTAATGTATCTTCTAGAATACCTTATAAATCATATGCGGGCTTTGTCTCTTTAAATGCTACTTTATCAATTCTCAATTGYTCAACTTTCAAAATAAAGAAACAAAATTAGGGTCTGAGCGGTTGGGGTTTCTTTTGCTACTAAGGGCCTTGATTCAGTTCAGTATTTAGGCACATGTATAGCCTGAAGCAGGTGTGCAGTCCCATTAAAGATAGGTGCTTAAGTACCTTCGTGAATGAAGACCATTTTTGGTCTTTCAAAACACTGTGACATTTGGTGCATGGTAGAAAATCATCCTACAGGAAAAAGGTCACACAAAGAAACAAGGAAAGCAGTTCTTTTCATGAATATAATTATGAGCTTGAGTTTCAAATCCGYGACACAGTGAGTTTTACACGGCTTCACGTTTCACTGCTATTGTGTGTGTGTGTGTCTTTTACACTTGTTTCTGTATGCAAGTTGACTAGACAGTTGTAACCACCCTAATGAGCCCAAAATCATGAGAAAGCTGTGAAACTCCTCTGCTGTGAAAATTGTGCGTAGCACAAACTGGAGAAGGCAGTTGTGCTTGTTCCACCCTGCTCTTTGCAAATCTTTTCTTGGCAAAGGAGATGGGGAGATCTTGAGAGGTTTGGAATACAGATGCGGTGTTGAGGAGCACCTGGATCTCATGACAACCAGTGTCTGAACAGAATCTTTAATCTCTCTGATCTGTGTAATCCTGCTGAAAATTCTTCGTCCTAGCAAATAAGTCTAAGAGTAGCCCAGTACAAATTGGCTTTTCCCATCAGGCAAGAAAAAAAAGAGCAAGAGAAGATGACAAAAAGTASGTCACAGGGATAGAAAGAGGGAGCACATTTACAAAGAGAGGAAAAGTAACTAACAGGGACTTGGCCACTCAAGCGTTATCTACACTTCTGTGATGTTCATTCTGATTTATTTCAGGCTCCTGGGCACTGCCATCTCCTTCTCCTGAGCTGCAGTTGATTTCAGCCCTATGTTTTCAAACCTGGAAAACTGTTCAAGCTTGGGTCTATTTGTAAATTCTTGTTGGGAATATCTGGCAAAGCCTTTTTTAGGCAAGAGCTACACCTTGCATTTCTTCAAGCATAGATGCACACAGGGTTTTGAAACAGATTTGGAAATATATAGTGATGGTGGAGAATGTCGTAACTCTGGTAGAAAGCATGGTTCAGCAAAATGTTGATAATTATGGGGTTTTACAGAAGCTGTCAATCTTGTTGAATAGCGATGAAATAACTGCTTTTATTACTCACTCCTTTAGCCCACTTTTTAACAGGATGTAGGAAATAAGGCTGAGAGGTTATGTAAAACAGCAATAGAGCAAGTCTGTATCTGAGCCAGRAAACCAAGTTCAGGGCGCCTTCTACCGTTACCTTCCCTCCCACCTGCTGATGAAAGAAAGCAGAGCAGTACATCTCAGTTAGTATTTGGATCTGTTTTAAATTGCAACCAACTGATAAGCTGTCCTTCTGAAATAGACTAGTAGAAATTTCTTCCGAAAATATTCTAATGTTACATTTCATATATAGTTATTATAATATAAAATTATATTCTGATTTTCTGTATAGGCGTCTTTTGATGTTCTCCTTATTTTTCCAACTAAAAAAATGTTATTCATGGGATCAGAAGTCATAAATGGAAAACAGCCTATAAGATCACTCAGTCCATCTCCCATCAAGGGGAAAGGCTAATAAACATAAGCCAACTTTTTTATAAATAGTCAGCAAGAATGATGCAGAAAATTGTAACCAAAGCAAGTCCATGTGTAGCATACAGTAGTCACTTTCCTAACTATCATGACAGGGAATTTCAGAGATTTGTAGGATCCCTGTCTTAAAATTCTGCCCTCTTTTTCTAGCTACTATGTGCCTGATTTTCCAGCTTGTGATAGAAATCATCTCTCTTTCAGATATGATATACTTTTCCTGCCAGACTTATTTTRGGGGCTTTGAAGACCAACACAAAATGGATTTGAAAGTATTTCCAGAATCTGACTTCAAACTGAATGATCTACCCTTCAGTATGTGACCAGATTGAGCTGAAACCTGYTTATAATCTAGTCCAGGGTGCTTGTCATACTTGCAGAGCAGAACCGCGATGGTTGAGTTCCTCATGGGGGCTATGCATGTGGGAGCAGCCCATCACACCACGGTTGCAGAGTTACTGGTACCTGTGCCAGTGTCACGCAATCCACCCAAGTCTGTCAGTTGCCTCTCCTGATGTAAAGCCTTGGCGGTCTTGGCAGTTTTAGTCATCCTGGTGCAAAACCAGTTTCCCTAGAATAAACAAGGTCCTTACAGTGGGAAGGAGAGGGGAAAAGAAGGAAATGGGATTGTTCAGCATAGTTCAAGAATAAAGTGCAGCTTTTTAAAGCACATCTGTCCAAAGTAAACTTCCCTGTGAAGTAACACTGCTTTCCTGCTAAGTTATTGTTGAAAGGATTTACATTTAATGGGAACAATGAATAATCCTACTCGTTCTTCACTCATCCTGTCAATGAGCTCATGTGCTATGCAGGACTTAAGGCTTATCACAAAATGCTAGAGGATTAGGGGACTGCAGGGATAAAGTGACTGTCAAGTTCTGCTGAAATTAGAAAACACAGAGCTGTGTTGAGTTGCCAGACCTGCTCATATTATCAAGACTGAAGGCTGGTACTGCACACAGTGCTGTGTCCAGCCTCCTCATAGCAAGACACACCACCTCKCTTAGTATGCTGTGTTCAGGAGTGAGATTGAAGTCTGAAAATGAGGTTGGAGAGTGAGGATCTCATTGCTTTCCATATTGAACCAGCATAGATCAAGCTTAATGCTTTATAAATCACTGGACTAACAACAACATAAAATAGATGAGACAAAAAAGAGAGACCATTGCTTATTTTCTGTTATGTCATGCTTTTCTCCACTAACTCTCTACCTCTGAAGTATCTACTTATTTGAGAAGGTGAGGATTATTGGACGCATGTGGTGACAGTTTTCTCCAAGGTCAGAGCTGATACCAGATGCATTGTGTGAATGTGAGCAAGGTTTCATCTTCTAAAACCTGCCAGATTAGCACCATATGCCAGAAAGAAATACACATGAAAATGTTAAGTAACAAAGAAAGCAACCTTTTTAGATGCTTCATGATACAAATTAGTATATTATTTATGTCAGGTACAGTAAAAGTACGGCATTGATGCCTTGCTTTTTTCTCCAATAATTTGTTCCMCATGCAAGATTGGTCAAAAGGACAGATTTCACTATTTTGCTAAACACTGGTTCAAGGAGCATGSACCAGACCGTGAGTAGTTCCATCTGCATTGTTCTCCTGACCGTGTGGAATAGAAATTTCGTTCTATTTTTTTCCTCAGGGACATTATGGTCAATTATTTTTGCTATCCACATCTGGCCAC
Source organism: Phoebastria nigripes (assembly GCA_035582835.1). Lineage (NCBI taxonomy): Eukaryota > Metazoa > Chordata > Aves > Procellariiformes > Diomedeidae > Phoebastria > Phoebastria nigripes. The sequence continues at coordinate 69,616 of JAYKAV010003282.1, forward strand.
AGTGATATTAATCTGTGACATTAGCCACACACAGGCAGATGCGCAGAGGTCTGCTGCCATTCTGGTAGAGTAGAGAACCTGCCTTCTTTAAGGTCTGTGGCTCAAATCTCCCTAGTTGGGTAACATCTGACACATCTTTGATGCTCTTGATGTTCTCCGAGCAGTTCCTTGCAGACAGATATCCTTGTCATAACTGACATGCTGGACAGCATGTTTAACAGAGAGACAAAGGATTACAACAGCAGCACAGAGGCTGAACTTCTGCCCCTTTCTCTTCTATCTGACGTATTCTGCRAACACTAAATTCCACTTAAAAATCAGAATAAAATGAAGTAGTCTTTCCAAGTAAATCCTCTCATCGTGGAGGGGGATCCACTGATCAGGGCAGTAGAGAGCCCTGTGACAGCAGTAGCCAGCAGGGCTTCCTGGTGGTTACAGCATCAGCACTCCACTGCCCCACATCGCAAAGTCAGCCTCTCTCCTGCTGAGCATCAACACTGCGAGTGATTCATTGAACACAGCAGAAATAAAGGAAGAGGTCAGGGAAACTAAAAACGAGGAGGGAGGACAGGAGGAACAYCAATAATCTCAGCACCAATCCCTAACAAAAGACTAAGAAGAATAACAATTAGCTATAAAAGTTAAGCCACTCTGGAAGGAAAATAAAGATGTTGTGAACTACTGTTCCAAAATATCAGATCTTTGATATGAAGATTATAAATCTTATGAACAAAAGTGCTTTTAAAAAGATATTTAGGTTTCTGTAAACAGAAGAGCCTGCCCCTCATGGCAAATGAAAATTATATAGCGATTCTTGCACTTATTTATTAACTTTCTTCATTAATTTAATCTTCTTTTTGCATATTTTCTGTATAGATTTTTTTCTTTAAATTATAAATGCATTCGTTTATAATATTGTAAACACTGGGAAATATTTATGTGTTTCACCTAAAATATTCACAATATGCTCAGTTTGAAAAATTTGGTTTCCTGTGCTCGTATGTTCAATTACAAGATCCACATTTAAAAATGCCCTCAAGGGTATGAAAAATGTTGCTAGGTTGAAAGAAATATTCTTCACAGAGTGTAAGAATTTGTTCAAACAAGCATCTGACAGAAAGCAAGACTGCAAWTCAAGAGTGCTGTGATTTAGAAAATCAGTAGAAAAAATTCAGGTAAAAGACACGCAGAATTACAAAGTGATAAACAATGGATTGAAAATATGGGTGAGATCTCAGAAAAAAAACAAACAACCCTTAAGTAGTCTGAACAGGTACACAACTACAGATGATACAGAATCCTTAACCACAAACAGTTAATTTCTGGAATAAATTTTTTTAAGAAATATGTGTTATTAGAAAATTGAACCGTCTTAAGGTGGAAGCACAGTTACATGCTAAGAGTACTAGAAAAAAATAGCCTGAGAGAAAATGTAAGAAGTGGCTGGCTGAGAAAAAGTGAAATGTGAGTCGTTACATCATCAGAAAATAGAAACTAAAAAATTGCATTAATTCATGCTGGTTTGAAATGGGAAGGTAACTGAACTTAGTTACTTTATTTTCCAGTTATTCTGAATGACGGAATGAACCCTACACTACAAGGCAAGAGAGGTGCTATAAGGCGCGTAAGTGTGTAAGTTGATTAAAATAGTAAAGAGACATTGTTTGTAATAGTAAGCAGCCTTAGTTGTTTGCAGACAGTGGTCTAAAAGTTTGTCAGCAAGGTACCACTCACTGTGCAGGATGAGCAGTTGTTCCTCTGTTAAAATTTTACTTTAACCTGAGAAGCTGTAGCACTGAGACAGAGGAATTACAAATAACTTTGGAGAAGGCAAGCTGCCACAGCCTCTGCAGTCATTGCAGGCAGTGCTCATCATCAGCGCCCAAAGGCTGGATGCAGGAGGCTAATTACTGAGACTGTCAAGATGGTATGGGAGACGCAGAAGTCACAAGAGCCGACCTGGAGTAGACCCTGAGGTTCAGTAGAACATACAAACATCTGTCACCCAAACACCTCCAGGGAAGGAGTCACATCCAGAGTCCTCCAATCTCAGCTGAGGAATGCCGAGCAAGATTATTGATGAACACCGAGCAAAACAAGGTTTAATCTGAAAGTCTCCATTAGCTCGTGTTCCAGTCTAAGAAAATTTTTGAAAGTCATCTCTCAGCTGTAGTGTTGAATATCTCCTAATATGTTAATGGCCTCTTCATAAAGCAACTTTTCAACAGTTCTGCATACTATAAACGCTTTCTTAAATCGACACAATCCCCTATCAGTGTCAGGACACAGAAGTAAATTTTACTTTATTGGTGTGCAGATGTGTATCCATAGAAGCTCAATCAAAACCCCAGTAACCGTAAAATTTTCTCCATTCGAGGAATGGGGTTGCACTATCTTACAGTTTCTCAGCAACTTTCCTACAATCATATTGATTATAGACAACATTTGAAATGTTGGGCCAACCATCTTTCCAGCAGTCCATTTTATATGAATAATTTTGGCATCTTTAACATTTGATGAATTGTTAAAACAAGGAGAAAAGGCACTGATTTCTGTTACTGCATTTGTTACACATTTCAGGCAAGTTACGTCTATGAGTTATTTACACATTGTATTTCCACTAATCTCTATGCTTGGTGTGATCCTCTAAATCTGATAGTTTGTTTCTGTTCCTATTACGGAGACTGAAATGTCTTAAACAGGAGCACAACAAATATTGAATGACAAATATCAGACAACGAAATACACTTCTTCAACACCAACTTTAATATGAACAACTATTTGTTCTATTATTCGTGAAACATGCTGGATTTAGCCAGGCAAATTCACTGGCTGTTGTTTGCAACATCTTTTGGAAGAATTTTTTAAAAAACATTGAAAAGCTCTAATTTCAAATATAATGTCTTCTATTGTACAGCTTGTATAAATCAGTGTTGCTGACTGAGGGTATCTAAGTAAGTGGAAGCACTTACATGACTATTCAGATCTGTTAAACTCAAATTTCATTTTGTTTTAATCACATTTCATTCTTTAAAACTACTCCATTTTTTTCACATCAGAGGATAAGATGAATGAACTGATTGACATGTCTATCCCTGTTCTTTAGAATAAGCGTTGTAATTGCTTGGTCTCTATCTATAATTATATAATTTAATTGATGTTATAAAAAGGGGCAGTTTTGGTCTATGTGTTGTCCCATTTAACTCTGTTTACCCCAAAGAGGAGAGAAGCAACAGGGATGAGACACGGATTTCAGTTTCTGCATGTGCACAGGGCAGATCCTCAAACAGGGGAGCTCAGAAAGATCCAATGGGAGGAAGCAGCAGGAGATGCACATGACTGGGGTATCTTCCTACTGGCATGCACTCCTAGCAGGACCTGTGCTTTTTAGTTCAGAGAATCAGATATGAGAAAATTTGTTTCTTCTGTGCATGTCACAAGTACCAAAGAGTAAGGCGTTGGAAGGAATGTGCTTTGGCAGAGCAACATCTCTCTAAGACTCTCCTTTGCCACCAGGTCACAAGGTTTGGCAAATTCACTTGCTTGGAAGGACATTCTGTTCATCACTTTATCTGCTGTAGGCAAATAACACAGATTATACGATATAATCTCATGATATAAGGAAAGACGATGAGACTCATGGAGCCAAGATACTGAAAAACCAACATCCTCAGTGGATTAAAATGATGTGACAGCTGCTCTCATAAGAGAATTTGCCTCAACAGTCTTAGCCAAAATGTTAGTTTGTCTCTGTGATAGCTGAAGTTGCTGTTTTGCCAGCTTCCTAACCTCTCAGAGATGACTGAATCTCAAGGCTGATGTAAGTGAATCCAGTTTGTAAAATGCTATGAGATCATTTAGGTTGAAAGACAGTATATAAATACAATTTTTTGAAATAAATGTACTGTAAATTATGGGACAGCTTTGATTTACAGCTACTTAAGGGGTTTTAAATGTTATATTTCATACAGTCACTTTGAGAATTTGGATGCTACAAGACTTAGTAGTCCCAGAGCAATGCAAAGCCAGAGGGAGAGAAAATTAAAGGCCTGTGATTTTTCTTTCTTTCTTTTTAAGGATATGGTTCACCAAAACCCACATTTAAAACAAAATGGCTTTTTCATTGGTCACTCATTTGAGGAAATAAAAGCAATTAAATGGCACATTGATTTTAAATTTCCTTCTTCCACACTTCAAGTGTATCTTCTTTGGGAACTAACAATGAAATACTGTTATTTTACATCCACTTCTAGCTATGGCGCAGTACTTCACAAACCATGCTTGCACAGTGTTATGCAACATGGAGCCCAGCAAATTAAGATGACCACATATTCCCCTTAAGTAAATAAAGTAGTGAGGGGTGAGATGCCATTTTAGGAATAATTGTGTTTAGGTTAAGCTAGGGACAGACAGCTCAAATAGCTTAAATGTTGTGTTGAAAAATTTGTCAGAACAGATCTTCTAAATAATGCTGAGCACTAGACTTCAGCTTTTCTCTCCTGTGGCAAGGGAATTACCTATATGGACCCTGCCTGGATTAACCATAAGGCCAGAAGAAGAGCTATATCCAGTCCAGTCAAAGATTCCTGTCGCCCAGCAGCCTGCCTCTGACAGCACCCAACATCAGGCACTGAGGGAAGAGTATAAGATTAGGTAAACTACAAGCTCATATTCTCCCAGTCTCCAACAATTTACAGCTCATATTTGAGTCAAAGGTGGTATCTTTATATTTAATAGTCCTTGCTGGATTTTTTTGTGAATTTGACCATTCACTTCGAACCCATATAAATATTACTATCCACAGTATTCTGCAATAAGCAGCTTAGTTCATGCACTAAACCTTTGGAAAAAAATCCACTTTTAATGTGAATTTTTACTTCATGCAGATAAAATTAAACATCTTATAGAGAAGTTTAAGGTTCATTTATAGGCAGAAAAGGTACTTCAGAATATGATTCCTTTCATTATGTTTTCTCAAATCAGTTTGGACCATAGGAAGAAGCTGGTAAACTGTGTACACTTCACAAAGCAGCAATGTAATATATTGTTTAGCACAAACTAACAGGGATACTTGCTTTCAGGTAAGGAATCCCTTTGTTGTGAATCAAAGAAATTCTTCTTCTTTTTTTTTTCTTTTATTTGGAGGAGTTGCCTTACAGACAAGGAATACAATGTTGAATTTTGGATGGACAATAACTATAGAAAAGTTATCAGATTCATTTTAATTAAGTAGATGGTTTTAACTGTGAAACTCCTTTTCCTTTAAAGTGTTGTGGGKTTTTTTTAAAGAAATTGATCTAAAAATAGTCTGTGTCTTTTGTTCTTTTTGTGATGAACAAAATTTAACTTTCCTTAGATATAAGTGTACTATGATCTCCAGGTTATAAAAAAACAGCTTCCAACTCATTTGATTCTTATGTGGATGCACCCCTGAACTCAGTTCAGTTGAAATGCTGGAATCCAGTCATAATTTACGGACTTGTGATGGAGACATGTCCCTCTGCATTTTCAACCACTAAGGTTGCTCTGTTATCAGGTATGATACCAGCTGCACTCTTGACAGCCTGCTTTGGGGTATTCACTTCCTCTGTAGGTAGACAGCTCAGATGATTAAAGAAAAGCTACTGTGTGTGAGCTATCAGTAATCAAACCCTTCATATGCCCTTAGTGAAGAAAAATGGATTTTAAAATTCAAAGTTAGATAGGAGGAAATGAAAAAGGAACAAAGAAATCCCCCATCTTCATAGTCAGAAATTCAAGTTTGGAATTCTTATTTTGTGTTTCCTGTCCCATAAGAGAGTGAAAACACAGTTATCATCATTAAACACAATAGTAAATCCAAGGAATTATAAAGTACTCTTCATCTCAAGACCCTGAGCAGTTTATAATCACTAGTTAATTAAGCTCTGCAGCATTTCTGGAAGGGATATGCAACTTGAATAATGCATTTCTCAGGGGATCCAAATTGCAGGCTTTTTGTGTGATCCAGAGGTTAACCGGAAAGTTCTGGATCCCATATATCTCAAGACCTGAGATGTTAATGTATTTTTAAACTCTTTCAACTCCAGTGAAATAGTCCCACCGTGATGCCTGCCCCACAGAGGGGGAGGAAACAGAACACAAACAGGGGTGTGTGGTTATAATGACTGCAAAGTAATGGAGAAGGAAAGTGATGGGAATTTAGAGCCGATCGCGCTTTACTCCACGTGCTCAGAATATCATTAAAGGTTCGGTTGTCAGGGGTGTTCTTCCAGAGAATTTCTTACCATGCAAAGCAGGCCTGTAAAAAATTGTACAATGATTATATGTGCTCCACCTTCATTAACGCCTTCCATAGATATAAGGTATAACACAGCAACTTTATACCTAAGGGCCACAGGTACTTTTACAGATAGCATGTTTGCCGTATCAAAAGCCCAGTCTGGTGTAGAGTCTGCTGTCACTTAGATGAGTAATCTAGAACAGCTTTGGTAAAGTGGTTAGGTGGGTTCAGATCAGCACTTATGAAGTCTAGTCCAAATGTAAACTGACAATATGAAATAATAATGGCCTCTGAGAGAGAGAGGCAGAAAAAATATGAATATTTGTGGCCTAAATACCAATGAAGGCTTTCAGTAAAGCACTTTCTGATCCCCACTCAACAACTGGATATTTTCCTTTCAGATATACCCAAAGCACAAACATGCCTCTAAGGTTCCTCCAATCTTTCAATAAACCTAAATTCTGCTGCTGATTTCTAAAATACTTTCTTATAATTTACAGTACTTAGAGGACTATAGATCCAAAAGTGTACAGAGAGATTCTCTGAGCTGCTGTCACAGTAAAAGTAGACATTTCTTTTACTTAAAATATTAATTATCTGATCTATCATCAGAATTTGAATTAGAGCGTTAAACGATACATTGATGATCAGTTTGTGGTATTGATTTATAAAAACTTGAACCACCCTCTCAGAGGCTGACAGAAGGGAAGATTTATGCTAAAGTACTGCTGTTCTAGTATAATGTGTGCTAACCAAGAAGACAATACACATTTTAAACAGTGCACTGATTAATACAGTACAGATAACAAAAGGGAAAAATAAAGCAAGCTGGGAAACTAAAGGAGTGATCTGTATTCTTCTCGATTTAGAAACATGACACTTGAATGGGATTTTCTCCAGGTTAGGAGAAGGAAACTGTCCTTCTCTGTTTTAATATCTCGTCCTCACCAAAACTGATTAATCTAAGGAAAGCTCTCATATTCTGAGGAAGTGGTCGAAAGTTCCAAGTTAATTAAAAGTGAAAACCGACAAAAAAAAAMCCCCAAAAAACAACCAAACAAGGATGTTGACTGTTTATTAGTTTAACAGTGCACCAGTACCTAAGTAGGTGAGATAGATGATCAGTTGTGTTTGTTCTGTTCAATATATCTCCATTTTGCATGAATCCAACTATTATCTGTAGATCTCTTGGATTCATCCTAAGATGAACCTAAGAGTTGACTTTTTTCTTTAATGCATGTGCTAGGTACATGCATGGCTATGTGACTATGCTTTGTAGAAACATTTGCTTGAAACTGTCCTAATGCTAGCATACTTTCATATTAGGTCATTGGTATAGAATTACTGCATGCAGTCTAGAATAATCTATTTGATAATCCAAACGTCATGCTAATTTTACTGTTCTCAAATCCAAATACTTTCTCTGCATATCCAGAATGATACCAGCCTCTTGGCAAGTGTTCAGTATACTCCTGTCCCCCTCCCCCAGTTTTAAACTAAGACCAGACAAAGAAAACCACGCACACATACTTTGAAAAGGTCAAGTTCTGCTCTCAGGGACAGCAGCATACCTGAATATAGATTTAGGCCCTAATGGCTGCTGTCTGTCAGGTTATCTGACGACTAAAAATGACAATAATTTCTCCCTTTCAGTAGTTACTGAGTTATAAAAAATAACATTAGAACAATAAAAGTTATGCTGATGAGTGAAGCTTTGATTATAAGGACATAAATATGTTCTCATTGATCTAAATATGAAAGTAGTAGAAAAATAGTCATAGTGAGTATATCAACACAGATGATGGCTTTGTGGCTTGCATAGCGCATCTTCTGCATGTGTATCCTATAGCACTTTTGCATAAATAGAAACAAACTCATGTCATTGTAGCTCCAATTTAGTCTGAAGTAGACCACTTAAAGGCCACCACATCAAGATATGGCTGTGACTCAGTTAAATCACCATCACCACAAACCTGTGTAGAAGACATTTAATCACTTGCTTTATGCAAATCTGTTAACTGACTTGGTTGCATAAATGTTTTTGTTCTTGTTATTGTTGGTAGTTTGCAAATTTGAATATGATTTATTTATTTACCTCTCCTTAGCTGATTGTCATCTTGCAATATTGAGACAGATTTAGGTTTTCTTTATGTCTGTGTTCTGTAGTTTTTGTTCTAAACCAGTACATTTCCATAGGCCTCAGAGCACCACCCAGGCAAGAGACAGCCATGCCCTCTGCTAAAATGAAATCATACAATTCATCTGTGGTTTTTCAATTAAAGTCAAAATAAGCAAAAAACCAAAACTTTGTGAATCCTTTTTTATTTTCACTGGGTCTGGCATTTATGCATACAAACCTTACAAAGTGTCAGCTAGGGAAAAAATGTTGTGAATACTCAAAAAAATCAATGTCTATTTTCTTTTAGTGTCAACTAAAACGATATGTGAAATGCATCTTCTGGAAGTGACTCACAGCAGGTGAAAAAGCAACTTGAAATTCAGTGAAAGAATTAGACATGTAATCTGAAACTTAGGGCTGTGAGATGAAACCAAGTGGAAAGAAGGGATGCACAGGTCTGATTCTTGATGGGGATAAATTAATGAAGCTCCTTTGCAGTAGACCTATACCAGAGGAGAGCAATGAGGAATGAAATGACATAATGATGTATGGGGTTTGCTATATGAGATCTTTCTATGCAAGATTTTTCTATGAAATTTCTCGATCGCTATGTATTCTTTTGTATTCTTCAAAAGAAGTATTTAAAAATATGGTTTTGCTACTATTTTATTATTGTTATTTATGTCATTATTTGTATTATGTACTACCAGCAAGCTCCAGCTGGGTTGGGACATCACTGGTTTCAGGCACTTCAGGTTTCATAAACCTGAACTGACTGTTTTCATTCCTAAGAGTTGATCAGACAAGAACTGTATTGGGTTTTGGGAAAGGTATTTAAGATACGAACAGAGTGAAAAACATGGTGTTCTGTAAGTYTAACTCAAATGTCACCATACTTGATAGTTTTTTACTTTCAGATGAGACCGTGAGAAAAGGGGCAATAAAGAGTAAGTGGCTTCAGCTGAGGACAAAAGACCTTGAAGGAGAGAATTGGAACGAGACTGTGTATCTACCCAGAATGCACACACATGAATGCGCGGTACTTGCCTGTGTACTGTGGCAAGACCACGAGGATTTGCTCAGTAATGGGGGTCATAAAATGCTTTAAAAAGGCTGTCTGAGGGCCTTCAAAAAGTATAAAAGAGAAGTCTCCCACTCATGAAGTCTTTGTTTCCCAATCTCAGTGGAATGTCGGTGCAGAAATCTTGGGGAAAGAGGATGAATCCTGCTGCTTGAAATTGTGTATAATTTGGGTATTACATGATCAAGGAACAAAGGTAGTTGCAGCCTTTAGAACTTGTGTGTGCATCCTGGCATGATTTTAGGTATTTCCAGTAAATCCACGGTGCTGTTCAGATTCTTCTGTGTATTCATCAACAAGAATATACTTTTGTTTCTTTTTTTATCAGACCTAGGTGAGCTTCTGTAGGGATATCTGCAGACCCTGACTGACCACAGAACTTCCTRTGTTTCAGGCTTTGGACTTTCTACCCGATGGCTCCACTGTACATTGGTGCTAGAAAGTTAAGATGAATGTAGCCCCAGTATTTAAATGGCTTGGTGTTGCACACACTGTCTGCAAGTCAGGGAGGAATTGAAGCACACCCAATATCACCAATATTGTAAAATCGAGGATTTGTTCAGAAAAAAGACTGATATCCCTGAAATACAAGAACCGCATTTTCTCACCCCTAACTAACTTAGCTCCAGGAAAAACAGAACAGTTTTTGATCAATCTTTGCTGGGGCTGAGAACAACAGATAAAGACCAAATCTGAAAAATTAAAATTAAGCAGGTATACTGTGATAAAGTTACAAGCAACTGAAAGGAGGGTAATAATGGAAAGTGTTGGCCTCTTAACATATCTGTTGTTACCAGCTTCAGACATACTCTAAAAAAACCCTAGATAAACAGATAAAGCCACTCAGACAGTTTTGGTCTCCATCTGGGCTTCCTCCAAGTTCTCTGAACTCTAATTGAGACAACAAGGAATTGTGTTAGTTTCCAATGTGTCACTTATTTGAAGTCACAGAAACATTATCTTTACYCAGCAAAATGTACTTTGCTTTTGAAAATCAGTTTATTGAACCAGATGACCTGCTGCTGGCAAGACTAGATGGAAAAAGATTTGATGTGCACAGTATCTAGTTCTTCAAAAATACATATAAGATCACTTATTTCTATTGCTTAAACAGATCCAAATATTTCCCATTCACAATAACATTTAAAATGTGGAACAGAAAACATAAAGCTTCAGCTTTTGCCAGTTTTCATAATTTGATGTAAACCCCTGCATTGCTTTCCTTACTAAAAATAGAAAATACTGAAATGATGTGCATTACAGCATCATGGATTTGTCAACAAGCCATGAAATCTTTCATTGACTTAAACAAAGGCAGATTATTTGGTATGGGTATTCTTTAGGCACAGCACTATTTGCCTAAAATTGCATGGAGCCTGAAAAGCAATTCCATAGAAACATAAAGAAGGAAAGAATTTATAATCATAATTATGGAGCCATGCCTCAGAAGATGATCAGTCCTCAGTGAGTTGCAAATTGGAAAAAACAAATACACGAAAGGTATATTTGYTGATTATTTATTTATTTTAGATTGTGTATTAAGTCTTACACAAAATTGTTCCTTAAAGTGTATCTTTGTTCCTTAAAGTTTATCTGACAATAGGAGGTCAAAGTTTTTGTGGTTTCTTTTATAAACTATATTTGTGATAAAGGCTTGCCACAGCTGATAGGAAGGAACATTGATGGGACCTTAGTACCTAGAAATAAATTCAGCCCTGTTGTATGGAGTGGCATATTTCATGTGGGAGAAATAGTAATCTATTTTTAGTTCAGCTGTACTGCTAAGAAATGCACCTTTCCTCCCACAGTAAGAACTTATTGTACTTTCACACCTCAGTGGACTGTTAGTAAAACATTTCAAGCACAAAATCCAGTAAGATTCAGTCAAGTGCACTACAGACTTGAAAGTCACTCACTGAAAATTGCAAATGCTTTATATGAGTTMGTTAAGTCCAATTCCTCCCTGATTAGTACAAATACTTCAGCTCTTCCTTCTCATTCTTTGGTCAAATCCCTCATGTGCAGTATAAATCCCTTTTCCGTTTATTTGTTTGTTTGTTTGTGTTTTGTCTTATGATATTAAAAAAAATCATTAATTCAAATTCTGCTATTTAGCAACTTAAGTTTCCAAAGGCATTCTGTAGATAATATGCAGCTCAAGCTAAGCTTTCAAAAATCATGTTATATCTGATAAGCTTTATACAGAAGTTATTCCACTGTTAGGAATAATATTATGTCCACAGAATAAATGAGGCAGTTAGTCTTACCATTGGAAAAAACCCAGTAACATCAAACACTCTTCATCATATAACCTCTTTCTGAATTGCTTATAATGTGCATAGTAACTATTTGAAATGAAAACTTGTCATGACTGCATCAAGTTGTTTTATGGTTTTTTTTAAATTATTTTATTGAAAGTAGTTTGTCCATTGTGAAGTATACAACAATACAGTTCTGTGAAAATTTAAGATTTCCTTGGCTGTTTCTTTGAAGAAGAGAAGCGACTCCACGCTTTGGAAGATGTGCTTTAGAAGCCGGCACAACCATAATCCTAGAGAGAGTGGTAAGATAATCAAACAAGATTTGGTCAGGCTGCACTTCTAGGAAAAACATCCATTTGCACAAGTTCAGTACTTGGCAATATGTCCTTGCTAAAGTTTTCTTCAGGTTTACCCAAAGTCAGACAATCTGAATGATCTCACCTATACTAAAATTTAAACCAGTACCAGACTACATCTGAGCACCAGCATGCAATCAGCTGTGTCCTCTGATAACTCACACTCTTCCAAGCAATTCCTAGGAATGGGTCAGAGTTTAGCACAGGTCAGGGATGCGTCCTAGATATATAGAAAAGTTGGTGCTACTCTGGCATGCTTCTCTGGCCTGATTCCCCAGCCATATCTTAGCACACCTTGCCTGTTCACATGCACATGCAATCCCAATCCACCTGTGGGAGCGGTGGAGATGCCCTCATTATTTTCCACGGTCAAGCAGACAGGGAGGAGGTATGGTCAAAGGAGAGCCTCTCCTAATCCTGGGGGACCTCCACTGGGCTTGCTCCAGAAAGTCACTGCCTGGCATGCACTGACTGGGGAGCCCAAACTGGATACGGTCCTCCCAGCAAGGTCTCACATGGGCCCAAGAGAGGGGAGGAATCAGCTCCCTCGAGTTGCTGGCTACACTCTAGTCACCCACTGTGTGACTATTTTCCATCATCATAGAGTTGCAGTGGTAACTTGTGGTCAGCTGCTTCTCCACCAGGACCCAAACGTGTTTTTCTGCAAGGCTGATCCCCACCCAGTCTGTTCAGAGCCCACACTGCTGCATAGGGTTGCTCCATCCCAGGTGCAGGGCCCTGCTCTTGCCCTTGTTAAATTTTATGAGGTTTCTGTTAGTCCGATTCTCCAGTTTGTGGGGGCTCTTTTGAATGGCAGCCCTGCTCTCCAAAGTATTCACCTATGCCCAGTTTGGCGTCACCCACAAATTTGCTAAGGGTTGTTAGTGACAACGTTACCCAGTATTGGTCCTAGTGTTGTCCCATAATGGCACCACTCGTAGCCACCTGTCAGTTTTGTACTGCTAATCACAGCCCTTGGTGCCTCGTGATCCAGCCAGCAATCAAGCCACTTGTAGTCCATTTCTCAAGTCCATGTCTCACCCAGGAACCATTGTTCCTGTACAGGTTGGTATAGATACCCTTTTGAGCTCCTTAACTCTACTGGATGTCTGGCCAAAGGGATATTGTCTAGTGATCCATGTCCTGGGATTTCAATTTAGTGGGTCCCCTGACCGACATCAGAACTGGGCCTCATTTGGCCTAGGACCATGGGAGGAAGTGAGGATGCCTGGGAGGATTGTACTCTTGGCCACCTCTGTTCATCACTTGATCACCTATCCCCATGGCAAAAGCGAGGCCAGGGCAACGTTCTGGTGAGTGTCCATTCACCGGAAGTGTCAGGGTCAGGGCTGGCCACTGGGTGACAGTGAGCAGCATATCCAGTGGGACTGAGTTTGGGAGGACAGTGAATGAATCTGCCTTCATCTTATGCAACAGTGTCACGTTGACCATATCTCAGATAAAACGTCGCCACAGAGGTGTAGCTCTGCATAGCAACCAGCTATGTCACATCTCAGGGTACCCACCTAGGAGCATCTATGCCACAATTGAGGTAAACATAGCCGGATACACAGGCTTACCAAACACGAATGATCCTTGCAGACATCTATAAATGGCTATGCCTGAAAATCTCCACTGACCTGTCCATCCCCAGTAAAAGGACAAGCTGCTGCTTTCAGCATGGTCCCAAAGCCACTCAAAAAAACCCCTGACTTTTCCACATAAAGAAAGAAGTACAGCTGGCAGATCCAGATTTTTCTTGATTCGCAGGACATAATTTATACAAAGAAATTGCTGTAGCAACCTATCCACCTCTTTCATTCATGTGTTTTCAATAGTCTGCAGCCCAAACTTTTTGCAGTCTACCACAAAACCACAACTTTCATTGCCTGCTCCTTTACCTGATGCATGCCTTCCCCTACCCCCAGTTCCTTTTTTTTTTTTTACCACCTGCCCCAGTTACCACTCTCTGTCAGGGCTTTGTAGAGTCCATATTTGCACATTAGGCAACAGGCCTGTGCCTCATCTGTCATTTAGCGGCCAGGTCCTCAGACCCTCAGACAGGGAAGGTTCAGGGTCCAGAAATGAAGAGCAGGAGAGGTAAATCTGGGTGTGGACTCTTCCATTAACCACCACCTGGACTCCCCTCTGCACCCTCGCTTTCTAGTGAATCATGGTGTTCATGGTTATCTATAGAAGAACAGCCCTCTCAATGGCTCCAGTGATGTCTGGGAATAGCAGGAATTCAGAGGTGCCCTGAAGTATGTTGGCAGCGACAGCGAGCAGGGTGCTCAAAGGGCAGCCTCCTAAACCTTACAGGCAGGTTGACATGTCATGAATGGGACAAACAAGAAAGGAATATATACCCTTAAGATGTCTAGAAAGTAGGTGCCAAGGCCAATGACAACTAACAGAGTTACAACAGGCCAGTTACTCCAGGGAGTAATGAGTTTAACAGCCTAGGTGTGAGTTACCATCTGTGCCATGCCAATTAACCTCAAGAGCAAAGAATGGTTTTGGACATGTTTTATTTACTAGTGTAAACATAGTGGGGGAGTTCCCATGCTCAGTAATTTTTCTTTTTGAAAACACTGGTTCAGGGCGTATAACAGCAAAAACCACTTTGTTTTGCAGTTGTACTTGGTTGCAAGCCTTGAGGAAACCTATTAGTCTCAACTTGTACAGTAACTATTCTTTACTTTGTGCACTTAAATGTCCTTTTTCTAGTGAGCAAGACTTCACATTGCTACCTTATAAAACAAATAAGAACGTAATTTATATGTTAGAAAGAAGGTTGAAAATTAATAGGAAAGTAAGACAATTAGTAGTTTGTGCAAAATTATACTTTCTAGCATAGAAAATCTAGGTCTTACACAGCCTCAGTGCCTTTTGGGATGAATGGGGCACACTTTGGAACTTGACTCTGTTCTCTGGAGTAACCTAGTTCATTCTTTCCACAAAGGAAATATACCCACTGTCCAGTGTTTCTCTGCTCTTTAGCCAGTAGTTTGTACACAATTAGGAAAGTGGGACATGTCCCCATCAACTGGTTAGTACTGTTTAAAGGTAATGTTACAGCTACTATGTATTTGAAGGTGATCTGTGCTGTAAGTATTAAGGGCTTGTACTCCAGCCTGTTGATGAGTTAGGAAAATAAGGCAAAAGAGACTTCCAAGTTCAATGAATCCAGCATCCTGCTATTTCTGGCAACCATGGTGATAATTTGCCTAGTTTGTTGTTGATAACCATTAAAGGAGTTGATCTTTTTTTTAATTCTTGATGTATTTTTGGTTTTGGTAATTTCCTGTGGCAGTAAGTTCCACAGCTTAAGATAATGAATGGAAATCTCCTTGAATCAGTTTTTAATTGACAGTTTTTAATGTTATCACTTGTTTCTTTGCATTTGCATTATGAGACAAAGGAACAGAATTTTCTAATTTCTAAAGCTTTTCTTACATAATGTACTTTTATCATGCCTCTTTCTTCTGTTTCTTCAGTGATCAGTCCTAATTGCTCAGTTTCTTTTCATATGCAAGCACTTCCAGTCCACTGTTCATACTTTCCAATATCCTAAGAACTAACCTAAGTTCTGCAATGCCCCTTTTGGGATAGGTGATCAGCACTGCGCACTCCAAATGAGGTCGTATCATTAATTATAAAAAGGCATTATATGCCAATGTTAATTACCCTATTAGTCTTCATGYAACCTAACTTCTTGTTGGACTCCCAACTAGAGCTGCATATCAAGTAATCTATAGCAATTTCCAGGTCTGCTGTAGGAGTTGCTTCAATAAATTCAGAGCCCTCTGAGATGTCAGAGAAGTGTGAACTTTCCTTTTCAATGTGAAATGAAACATTTATTATGTTGATGAGTAAACTACTTCAATTAGGCCTCTCCAAAGTTTCTTTCAACCTCTGTGACCTTTCCTCACTTAAATGACTTAGTGATATCTGCAAACTTTAATAAGTGGAATCACTACTGTCCTACTGTTCTTTTGAAACTATTGATAGACATTAAACAATAAAAGTTTGAGTGCAGTGAAGTGCTTGCTGTGTTTGGTTGGTTGATTTGGTTTGGTTTGGTTTGGTTTGGTTTTTAACTGGTCATTTAATTATGCTCTTTGGCCTTTTCTTCATGACAATGTTGCCACTCCTCTGAAGATTATTCTGTTTCATAGAATCATAGAATATCTCAAGTTGGAGGGGACCCATAAGGATCATCGAGTCTAACTCCCTGCTCTTTGCAGGACTACCTAAAACTAAACTGTATGCCTAAGAGTGTCGTCCAAATGCTCCTTGAACTCTGACAGGCTTGGTGCCATGCCCACTTGCCTGGGGAGCCTGTTCCAGTGACTGACCACACTCTCAGTGAAGAATCTTTTCCTAATGTCCCATCTGAACTTCCCCTGATGCGGCTTCATTGCATTTCCTCGTGTCCTGTCGCTGGTCACCAGAGAGAGCAGATCAGCACCTCCCCCTCCACTGCCCCCCTTGAGGAAAGTGTAGACCGCGATGAGGTCACCCTGCAGCCTTCTTTTCTCCAAGCTGAACAAGCCAAGTGACCTCAACTACTCCTCGTAAGTTTTGCCCTCAAGGCCTTTCACCATCTTAGTTGCCCTCCTCTGGACACTCTAATAGTTTAATGTCCTTCTTCTGTTGAGGCACCCAAAACTGCACACAGTACTTGAGGTGGGGCCACACCAGTGCAGCATAGAGTGGGACAATCACCTCCCTCGACCAGCTAACTATGCTGTGCTTGATGCACCCCAGGACACGGTTGACCCTTTTGGCTTGTTTCTTCTATAGAATCTTATTCAGGACCATGCCAAAGGTTCTTCAGTAGTTTTATTAAATTATGTGAACCAGTTTTCTTTCATCTATCCCTTTATAGATATGTTCAAAGAACTAAAAAAAAAAAAAAATTAAACAAGATTTTACTTTGCAGAAACCATGCTGGATTTATTCTACTTCATGATATCCCAGACACTTTATTTTTCTCCCTTGGTAAGCATCGTTTCAACTAATCTGCTAGGTACAGACTTAGGCCTTAATTCTCTAAATATTTTGAAGAGCTTTTTAAAGAGTAAAATTCTTACTATGAACTGGATCAGGTGGCTAATCTAAGAATTCTACTGAAAATAGCTCTACCAATATAACAAAATTTAGGTATTCTTAAAGAGTAGTATTGATGTTATGGCTTTAATTCACAATAGAAGAAGATTAATTAGCCTAGAGAGGGCACTGTGCTAGTAAGTTCACTAACTCAGGTCTTATTCTCTCTGGCATTGCGTGGAATAGTCATACCCTGAGATTTCCACTACATAAAATGCTCTTATCTTTTTGTTTGAAGAAGAAAACAAGGTCAAGCAAATCATTTTCTTGAAAACTGTCGATACCTTTTTCCTAATAAAAGAATTGATCACACCAAAGGTCTATTGAGCTAAACAGCTATGACTATGGTCAATAGAAGATATCTAAGATAAAGTGTAAGAACAGGACAAGTAAGCAGTGATATTTCTTGAAAATACTCTGCAGCCTTCAGAAATGTGTACTAAGGGATTTCTTCAGCTAGATACCATAACTGTCTGTTTAATGACCCTCAATGGAATTTTCTATGATGTTGTTSAATCACTCTAAACTTCTGTAAACTTTTAGCATCCACATCATCCTTACTAGCTGGAGATTAGGTGCTGAGTAAGATGGTCAACTCTGTACTTTTTAGTTCAACCCTTCAGTGAATCTCAACAAAAGTGAATTAAGTTTTATTGTTTTGCGGAAGGTGTTCAAACCACTTTACTGATGTTAGAAATGGTTTAGTAAAAGCAGTATAGCTTTTTTCCAGCACAGAAAAGACCTTAGGATTTACAGTGGAATTCTGTCTTGTAGGAGGGGTTGCTTTTGCTGCTGTTAATGACTATTTTGCACTTGGCATCAGAGCAGAATCAGTCCATTAGGCAACAAGGCTTCTGCAGAATAAATGATATTATAAGATTCCATGATTTCACCATTAGAGCCAATGTATACACAGAGGTGCTTGTACTGTTTTTAGCATCCATTTGCATATATTCTTCCTGCCTGGTATAGTTCCAGAGGTGATTAGTCTTCAATACAGGCCCTGAGTAGTGATTTTAGCAAAGAAGGCAGAGGCTTCTATCACATTCACAAAGCAACCCTTGTACAAATGGAGAAAGAGTGTAAGAGCTCAAAGCTGAAAGTTATACTGTAATAAACTCCTGTATAATTTCACTGCAAAGAAATTTTCCAATTGTAGGGTCATGTTGCCATCAATTAGCATGTGAAACTTGTTGGCGATTTCAGTGGTGTCAAGAATGTCACCTTTGAGGTATTAAGGAGCATTTTTCAGTTGTGTAATGACAGCTTTGCTTGGCATCAAAGTTTTGTTAACCAGAATCTCTCCTGTCCTTGCCTTGTAAGTAGACAATCAAATCAGATAGTTCTAGACTTTCTGAAACTAACCAAGATCCATGGATTTCTGCCTGTTTGAGGACAAGAACATCAGGACAAAGTATGATATAAAAAAAGTCATACTTTAACCAAATGTTTCTAAGATCTGTCCTGATTTTTGATGGAGGCAGTAACAAACAAAAGCAAACATTTAGTTTGAAATAAAAGAGCCTGACATGCTCTAGAGATGTGCTACCAACATGATGGCAAATCATTTCACTTCTTTTTCCTTCTAGTTTGAAACCTACAAATTGGCAAAGCTGCTGCTTAAAACATCTTTCCATGTAAATTGCTTTAAGGTAGCTACATGTAAAGATTCACAGAAAGAATAAATAGTAATTATCATTGCAGACAGCTCAAACTGAAGAGAACTCTGCACTTCACAGCAGCAATTAAAGAAAGCAAACTTGGTAAGATGGATAATGAACAGGATATAAAGCACACAAGTATCACATTGGAAATCAATGGAACACTCTCTTCAGATTTGATCCTGAAAAGGATGAAGAAATAGAGAGTGTTCAGAAACAAACAATGAGAATTATTAGGTGCATGGAATACAGAAAACTGTTTTATGAAGAGGCATTATGCGATCGAGATTGAGTAATTTAGGAAGTTGATTCATACAAGCTACCCATTTAAACATATATCACAGAGAATCACAGAATAGTTCAGGTTGAAGGGACCTTTGGAAATCATCAGTCAAGTCCCCTACTCARGCGGGGTCAGCTAGAGCAGGTTTCCCAGGACCATGTCCAGTCAGGCTTTAAATATTTCCACAGATGGAGACAGATATAGATACAGCTCTATAGGTACATACACATGTATTTATCCTGCAATCCCATGTGAGTAGGAGTGGTATGTGTGTGCAGGTAAGATGAAATTTATGTAAGAATTCCTACTTACTGAATCTTTGTTTCTTCCTGCCATTTTATATGTGATATCAGGCAAAGAGGTTATCAGAGACTGTGGGTTTGCTAAGAATTTATTTTCAAGTTCCAGTACCTATAAAGAGATATGAATTGTCTGAGGTGTGTATTAACTATATGAAAATATGATTGCTTGTTTAACTCATTCTCGAAAGACAACTGAGGTCAGAAGCTTAGTAGGATACTAAGCAAGTCATTGCTGATGTTATTCTCATTTTAAATGGACATTTAAATTGATAAAAGAATAGGTCTTTCAGAATCAGATTTAGAATGTTATTCTTTTAAGTTTTAAGATATTTTGGAGAAATACTTCCAAAGATAGAAATATTTTAACCTTAATGCAAATTTCTCTGTAACTGATTACTAAAGGATTTCGGAATCTTCCCCTAAAATATCAGCTACACTTTAGTACCAGAGACTTGTCACTGGATTGTGGAAATGCTGTCTCTGTTCTGTTGTAGTCATTACTGGGTAAACACAAACATCATTGGATTTTTCCAGAAAAATGTTTTGCAGTATTTTACCATTTCTCTTGATTTCTGCCTGTAAATAGTAATTTTAAAAATATAATTGTAAATTTTACATAATGTGAGAAATATCCCATGGTCACCTACCAGCAGGTTTTCTCAGTAAATGACATAGAATGGTTTACCAAATAATAAAATGAAAGTGTACTTTTTTCCAGAATATTCAAAAAGCAAATTTTACAAATCCTCTTCCCTTTTTGGTTTACTTTTCTTATGTATCCAAATTTATCTGGCCCAAATTAATCTCTGCAGCCTCTCCTATTATTCCCACATTCTATTCTGATCCCAGATACATGAACATTTCCCAAAAAACCAATGTCTTGTTTGCAATGCAGAAAAATAAGAAAGTATCCTGGGGCATTTCTTGTATATTAATTATAGCTCTGGTTGGTTTCCAGGAACAACTATTTTAGAAACCTGCCTGTGGAAAGTGACACTGATGAAAGAATTTGTATTGAAAATACTGCTTATTAAAAAAAATCAGACGGATTACTTTCCGACAGAAAATAGAATAGTGGATGCAGAGATTTAGACATAATAGTCATGAAGAAAAAAGAAGGAAATAAGCAAGCCAAACACTTGAGACATCTTTAGTGACATAGCAGGAGATATAAAGATATAAAACATGTATACATAGACACACACGAACACACACACACACACACATGCACACACTCACATATCCTTCCACTTGTTTCATTTTCTGGGTATTGCTTAATATCTTGGTGAACATCATCTGCAAAGATAATACAACATTTTGTGTATTAACCTATCCTCTGGTCCAGAACTGTGCCATGCGCTTGGTTACATATTAAAATTTTTCCAGAGCAGGCTCCAATTTTTACATCTGGCTCAGATTTTCAGTGTACTGTTTGAGTCTGATTTCAAAAAACCTGAATATTCTTATCTGTAGCAAGAGAAAACAAAAGCTGCAGAATCCTAGAGAAAGATGGGAAGCAGACTTTTATTGGGCATCAAACACAGGCTGATAAGAGAAGAGCTTCTTGCCCCACTGTATCATGGTACCTAAGGAGGGCATGCAAAAACCACTGAGTTATCAGTTGGTACCTGGGAGTTATGAATGATGTGGCATAGCTAGACATGAGAAAGACTTAGCTCCACCACTCTCAAAAATTTCTAGTAAAACATTGAATCAACAATTCTTCCCTAATGTAATCATCAGGTTAACTAGGA
Organism: Phoebastria nigripes; assembly: GCA_035582835.1. Classification (NCBI taxonomy): domain Eukaryota; kingdom Metazoa; phylum Chordata; class Aves; order Procellariiformes; family Diomedeidae; genus Phoebastria; species Phoebastria nigripes. The sequence goes on from JAYKAV010003282.1 coordinate 90,807, forward strand.
AAGGTTATCCCTTTAAAGCATTGCCCATTACAAAAACTACTAAGATACTCACCTTCTTTGATACCACATTGTTTATTAAAACAGTGGTCCCCCTGCTTGCAAGGTGATTCGTACAATTTGCAGTTTCCAGTATAAAGCTATCAGACCCATTTAAACTCTGCCATAGGCCCTTTCTGAAGATCTCGAGTATTTTATGCTCCACTCATGATTGTTCAGGACTTCTCTCTAGGATTCAGAATAACCATTAGCCTTCATTTTAGGAAAAATTCCAAATCTTTCACAACTGCTGGTTTCAGCATTGCTGGATTAATACCACTGTTGTAAGATCTTCATTGAGCAGCCCATGAAACCTCTGGTGACAGAAGGAGAATGACCACAAGGATGGTGGCTTACCATAGTCAACTCTGCTGCAGTAACATGACTGTGAATTTCAGGTTAATGCACCTAGCCTGTAGGTGCTTATTTTCTGTAACTCACACAGATTACAATGGAAATACCAAGTTCCCAACAGTTCAGTTTGCTTTTTGTCTAAATTGTTAAGAACCGTGTACTTTTAATCACCTTATATAAGTAAAGAGTTATGGCCCTCTTTTGCTCTGTTTTCACTTCCATCCTATGAAACAGAGAGTTGTCTGCTTCTCTGAGGGAGGATGAAAAGGCGTTTTAGTAATTAGCRTTTGCAAAGTTCTAAGAAGTAGAAGTCCTAAATTTCAGTCACCAGGATCAAAATAGTATGAAAAATTCTCTGTTCCAGAACTTCTGTAAATGTCCCCAAGTATACACGCCTTTGATCAAATGATCAAGATGGTTCTGATGCCTTTACTCATGTGGAGTAGATTATTGCACAACATAAATAGTCCTATAGAAATCCCACTGAAAGTACTTRTGGTTTGCAGTAGTATTTGATGCAAACAAGAGTGTCTACTACCAATTGATAATGAGTAAAGAGGGTCCACTTCAATTTTAATTAAATCAATAGGAGTGTTTTCATTTGCTTCACTAGATAGGTGCTTTTCCTTTTTTGCAAGCTTTCTAATAGTCCATTTTAAGATATGTTTCTCTCTAGTGAGATCAAAATGCATCCTGTACTGTCATAACAGAGCACATTCTCACTGCCATTCTTTGGATCAAAAAGGATTTTCAATGTGGTTGCAGTCATTGTGCTATTTTACAGAGTGCAGCATTTACGATGTCTGGCGCTTCTTTGGTCATTTGTGTGCCACTGAAATAATGAGACAGACACACAGTGTGACAGGCAAATAGTAAAGAATGCTTTCCTAAGCTATGGAACAGATAATAATATGCTCAGCCCCTCTAAACAAAAAGCATCACTGTTTTTAACCATAAAAGAATAGGAAGAAAAAAGAATAATTTTGTTACATTGACTAAGTAATGTAAAGGATGCAGCAACTCCACCCCCGAGAGAGTTCTTAAAAACTGATAGGCCTTGTAGCTTGCCAAAGCTTCAAACTATTTCAATACATGGTAGTTTTTCTAACAACTGAAAAAAACCTTAGAACAGACTCATTAAAGTGCATGCAAGTATTCAAACAGAACCTTCACCTGGTAGAGCTTTCTCTTTAAAATGTAAATGGTTTGCCACTTATGAGGTTAGCAAAACAAAACAAAACCCTTGAACATTTTTAATAAAGATCTACATTATCTGAAAGTGATTGGGATGGATAATGCTCAAAAGGAAAGAAATGGATGGCTTGTGTATATGCTAATACTTGTGCTATTGTAGCTCATATACATTCCTGCCAGCAACTGTTTACATTGTCTTTTCATATAATACTGAGAATCAGACTTGAAGAGGAACTCTTTTATTGGTTTTTAGGGCCACGTTGTAAAATAATGCCTTGAATTCTGTTGTGGTTTAACCCCAGCCAGCAACTAAGCACCACACAGCCRCTCGCTCACTCCACCCCACAGTGGGATGGGGGAGAGAATCGGAAGGGTAAAAGTGAGAAAACTCGTGGGTTGAGATAAAGACAGTTTAATAGGGAAAGCAAAAGCCACGCACGCAAGCAAAGCAAAACAAGGAATTCATTCACTCCTTCCCATCAGCAGGCAGGTGTTCAGCCATCTCCAGGAAAGCAGGCCTCCATCGTGCGTAACAGTGACTTGGGAAGACAAACGCCATCACTCCGAATGTCCCCTCCTTCCTTCTTCTTCCCCCAGCTTTATATGCTGAGCATGACGTCATATGGTRTGGAATATCCCTTTGGTCAGTTGGGGTCAGCTGTCCCAGCTGTGTCCCCTCCCAACTCCTTGTGCAYCCCCAGCCTCCTCGCTGGTGGGGTGGGGTGAGAAGCAGAAAAGGCCTTGACTCTGTGTAAGCACTGCTCAGCAGTAACGAAAACATCCCTGTGTTATCAACACTGTTTCCAGCACAAATCCAAAACATATCCCCATAGAAGCTACTATGCAGAAAATTAACTCTATCCCAGCCAAAACCAGCACAAATTCTATCAGGCCACCCATGCAACTTCTCACTACTAGACAACCACCTGGCTAATATTTTTAAAAATAGCTGTATTTTCACAGCCAACAGTTTCTCCGTTTAAGGTTAATTATTATGACCCAGAATTTTAGCTTGCAATATATGAAATACAAGGCTACTAGTAACCTACTGAGGTTTGCTCATTTCTAATTTAAATAATGGACAGATTTACTCTTCCACAATTGCTGGAGTGAGTCACTCAGTGGCCCAGTGTCACTGAGGCTGTACACATGTAAATGAGAAAACAATTTGGCCTGCCGTCTGGGCTTTGCAGTCTAGATCTACATATGTTCCATGAATACAAACCAGTATTGCTTTCCTTTTGTTTAGCAGGCAACATACTATCATAGTTATTCATTTAACAGCCTCACACTATTGTCTGTAGCAAGCAAGTAATTTCCAGTATCTTTAGAATAGGTTCACACAGCAGCGAGGCTGCAGTTCTTGAGCATAAAACTTGAGGAAAAAACATGCACATGATGAGTACATTTTGTGTATGATCTCTACGTGCAAGCAAAGATGTTGCAGGAAAGAAGGCTAAAGTTCCTTGAAAGTTTCAGGAATTTTTTAGTATACTCCATGAATACCAATTCCAAGTTCTAAACCTGTCTGCCTATATTATTTTGGTAATCTAATTTAAGGTTTTTTATATTATATARGACCGGATTCTACAAAGAGACAGCCTTTAAAAATGTGAATGCACTGATTGAGCTCAATTGAATTAGATTATTGAGAATAGTAACTATAAATGCCTACAGGAAAAGGAGAAAAAAAAAACCATCTTGATTTACTTTGTTACAAATACGCTTTCTCATAACTGCGGCTAAAAGTGAAGTCCTGTTTGCGTGCTTCCCTTGAGTGGTCTAGTAAGCCAGGCCAATATAGGTAATCCTTTAAAGTGGACAGTGATAGATCACTTTTTCTCAGGATAGCACAGGTGATGTCAGCAATTCAGCAATGGTACTGTAGGACTTCGGACCATTTATGAAATCCATTTGAAAAACCCAAGTAGACTCTCAGGTGAGTAATCCACACTCACCTCTKTTTTCTGCAAAAACACAGCTAACCAAGTTTAAAGTTAGTCTAGGTATAGTTACACAAGTTGCAGGTGTGCAGTATAGAAATCTGGATCCAAAATATGTAAGTATGTGTGCAATATTATTTTAAATTACATGAAGAAATCTGAAATAGATTTTTGAAGCTGCTCTGATGAATTTGATGCAACTCTAACTATGTCTCCTATGAGACAGCAGACAAGCACAACCCAAGTCAAAACAAACAGGTTTGGTAGATTTTTACAGTTATARTATACCAAACTATCTCCACAACCAGGTATTACAGGGTTAATAAAAAAGACCTCTCTTTCCTTTGACAGATTTCCACTGGCTCTGTCTTTTCCACCTCTCCTTTTAGTTACATTTGCTATGTCTTTAAACCTGGAAGAGGCTACTAGCTGCAGCCCCCAGGGAGCCCTTGCAATTTGGTTGTGGAGCCTGTGATTTCTTTTCTCTCTGTCCACTAAAGGTTTGGGCTTTTGTTGGTGGTGGTGTTTTTTTCTTGGTTCTTGTCTCCAACTRCTGGTAACTATTTGTGTCTTGATGTAGCTGCTTGGATGTTTTGGAAAAGGATTAATTTTTCCCTGGGGTGGTTTGAGGGCTTTGGTACTCTGATGTGTTTGGGGTGAGTTTGATGAGGAACTTTTCCCCGAGTGTTCACTTTGCCTCTGCTACCGTGAAGCTGGTACTGGAGGTACCAGGGAATGTCCTCTTGACCTGTATGTCTATAGCTGTTCTCCTTAGAGGGGTTGGATATTTGCTTTTTATTTTATTATGTGTATAATTTACCTTGGGTTAAAGTAAACTCCAGGTTAGCTCATGATCCTGCCTGTGGAGGGGGAAGTATTTCACTGCCCACAGGTCTGTGCAAGACTTTCTATAAATTCAAAATAAGGACATAAACTGTATCTGGTCTGAAGAAGTTACTACTTAGCAAACTCTGTAGAAGTGTTTATAGTCTTATGGCTGAATATTTATGGTTGAACTCTGTTGGTGCTGTACAAAAGTACGAGTAGGATTAAATGAGATGTGTTTGGTATGATTCTTTCCTTCTATTGACTGCATCTCCTTTGTATTTTCTCTTTCAGTTTAGTATGGTTTACCAGGTTGGCTTGGATCTAATTGCTGAGTTTCATCTTGATTTGGCAGGTTTGCATTTATTGTCCTAATATAATATTGATAGTGTTTGGTTCTGTTACTTTACAAATACCCTGTAATATATACAATATAAGCAGTCAGAAGGATGTAGAAAAAGAAAGCCAGCAACATGGACAGTAACAGAATACGCATATGCCCTGTATTTTTTCAGTGGTAAATGCGCAGGAAAAGGCTGTTTTGTAAATCCTCTGGTAGCAGGCTCTATAACCAGGGTTTTTTTTTTCTGAAATTCAATGTAATTTTCTTTCTGAAATGAATAGGAATCTTGATTTTCAAAACATATATAAACAGGAATTTTAGTTGGCAGAGTTCTACTTACTGCCCTATGACAGGCCCAGCTATAGTCTTTTTTCATTGAGGATTATATATTTATTAAGCCATTACAAATAATTGGAAAGTGTCTGAAAAATTGACTTAAATTCCACAGTCAGTTTAATCTGGCATATGTTTGTGCTGCTGCTGAAAAGGTCATTTCTACTCTTGTCTTTATGATGGAGCTAATGTTCATGTGGCCTCAGCATGAACTGATTAAAATGGTGTAAGGCAAAAACTAAGGGTGGGGGGAGGTGGAGGGAAGCTTGTTCAGGATGAGCAGCAGTTTCCTGAAGAAGTTTGTGGCTGCATGGATGCCAGCCCTGGCACATGGGAACACAGAGAAGGAGCTGCAGGACACAGTGGCTGTGACTGCTTCTTTGGGCACTAGCCCGTGCCAGATTTAAACCTGAACCACTGAAAGACAGCATTTAACCCTCTGTTTCCATAGTCTGTGCTGTGTTATGCATCTATTCCTCTGCCGCAGAGATGTGACTAAGCTTCTTTGTACTTACCCACTTAAACATGAAAACAGACAGCACCCAGCCAAGAAGTAATTTCTCTTGCAGAAAAATAAAATGGAAAWCTTGATATAGCACACTGTATTCCCCAAACCCATAGGCTGGTTTTGCTTGTGACCTAGCAGACAGTGGGCTATGTAATTTTCATTATTTTAAGTGATTTCTGACCAGGTCGGTTTTGTTTCATGGTAAACTAAACATATAATTTAACAGTCCCAATAAAGGGAGGGTCTGCAGAAGCACAGCTAACATTACTGTGAATCTTCATGAAACAGTGAAGATYGCATGTCCGAATGTGATTGGGACTCTAGTTTGAGATAACACTGGCTCTGCCCACTGTGTTTATTCTTCTCAAAATGGGCATAACTGAATTTTAGCTCTAAATCCTTTTCAAATTACAGGCATCTTCCTTTGACAAATATTTTGGGGTTTTGTTTGCTTGGGGTTTTTTTACACTTAGACTGAATGAATGTGTGTTCATTTTCTAAATCATAATCCCATTCCTCTCTCCAATTTTTGGGTTGTTTTGGTCCCCTGACTTAAGAAAACCATAATTTCAAAAACTCGGCAGAACTAGTATAAAAATGTACTGTTCCATACATTAAAAAGTACTCCCTTTATCTTCTACCTTGGTGATTTATAAGAACAAAGAAAAATGTTTGTTCGCTACACATGAAAATCCTTGGTGAGTTAAATTTTCCAGTTATAGTGATGTTTTTGAGTGATTTATGGACTATGATGAATGGGAGTCTATGATGCATGGGTGGAAATACACAAACATTTAACAGGCTTGTTCCAAAACCCAAGCAACATAAGAAAGACTCAATATGGATTGCACGTGCTACGTGTTGTGGTCGGTATTTAATCTTATGTGTAAGAAGAGCCATTACCTTATGACAGTAGCTGATGTCAATGCAACATATTCTGACTCACAGAAGTAAATTTGTGGGTTTCTGTGCCCAGTATTCCAACCAGAGGTCTCTTTTAAGTCTTGCAGGAAGAACATACTTCTGGCTGTGCTCACAGCGGAGGTGTTGTCAGTATGAACTTGTTTAAGCTAAATTTTGTGTATAGTGAGGAAGGGTGAAATGCACATAGTTTTTCTCTGTGCCAGTGTCTCCCAGCTCACTCTTACTGGCATAACAGTGCCTAGTGATGGCTCTAATGTAAAAATGCAGTTCTGTTCCAGCACGCTGTGTGTTGCTCTTGTTAGCCATCGGATAGCCTTTCATTATTGTTTCTGCACAAACCAGTAACATCTTAAGTCTATTTTCATAATTTTCCTTCTTTATTTACAGCACTATGAATGGTTAAATGTTTCTGATTGTCTCTACATACATATGTACATACGTACTTCCCTTTCTCATAGTTACTTGCGACATAGTCAATGAAATTATAGCATGAAACCAATGAAAGTAAATGCTTTTTTCACTTATCTTGTAGAACTGATGGTTAAGGCTATATCTATGTTTTTAGTGTCAAAAGATAGTATGCCATATTGTCTCTACTGCATTGCACATTCATTATTCTTTTTAACACAGCCACACTGAAAAGAAGGGCAGGTAGCACAGTAAATGCATACAGAATCGTTGATACTGTAAAGGTGTGAGGCTGGGTCAAAACAAACAAGCAAATCTTAATTTATCAATCAATTTTAATGAAAGTTTATTCACACAAAAGCTTATACAGTAGCTTAAAAAATAGCAAATGACACATGGATGTTAGATATTAGCCTGTTCCCCTAGACTACAGCAAGTAGTGCTGCAAGGCTAAAATCAGTGAGCACTTTCCAGTCCTCAAATAGAAGGTGCCATGCAAAAGCAGTGTATGATCTTAGATGTTATACCTTTGATATACCTTTTGACGTTGATAATTTTGGGATCCTATCACTGGTGTAAGCAATCCATGCTTACAGTTTGTTTCTAACTATGTCTGCACACAGACACCTTGGGTCCAGTAGAAGTGATCTGCTGAAACGTAGTCCTTCTTAGAGCATGAATGAAGCTGGAGAGACAGAAAGTTCTTGTATCGACCATATGAACTGAACCTTTAGAAGTGTAGCGATTACAAGACAGTAATTGGTATTTCATTGATGATGCTATTGAGACAAGAGCTCAGAACAGAATGTACTTCCACACACACCCTTCATTTGAAACACTGCTGATCGGGAAACAGATCGAAGTGCCTATAGCTGAACCTTGATTTGGTCCCATACTGATTACATGTATCATTTGCTTTCATTTTTCGAATACAGTTATCAAATTGCTCTGTATAGATGAGAGTGGTACAAATACGGGAAAGAATTACCCACTTAATTCCAGCCTGTGAACATGATCTATATTAATTTAATGGAAAACCATGCTCTCATGTAAATATTCTCAGGGCTAAGGAATTTAATAGAGCCTCCTTGCAAACATCCAGGATTCTGAATTGGGTCCCTTGCTTCAGGATTATAGCCAGAATATATGATTATAATTAAAATTTGCTTATTTCAACAATTAAAAAATCCCTTCCCCCTCAACATATTTGTAATACAGATTTCATTTTCAGAAAAACAAGGCCTTTTAAATGCCTCGATAGCAGATGTTGCTGTTAACGAAGTATCCCAAGGATACATGCATTATGAAACAATCACCTGGAAAGGATGTAAACTGAGCAAGGGAACTTCACTGCAGAGTCGTAAATATCACATTCTGCATAGAGTAACTGCTTATTACTGCTATCTATATAGAACTATGGCTGTAACACAGAAAGAAAAACAAAAGTAAACCAAATTAGCCATAGACACCTGGTCAATGAGAAGAACTGTTGTCAGGGCTAAAGCAAGTAAAACAAAGCTGCAGGCAGGTCAAGAAAACTTCCAACAAGGCAGACCTGACAAGCCTCAGTCTTGAGGCCTTGCAAACTCGCTACAAAGTACTGGCAATACTGTGTTAGAGGGCTACCCGGTTACATATGTAAAGTAATCATATTAATGGGTGAAATTTAACAGTGAGTCAGGAGAACAGGTAAGGACCACTGACTCCTTAATAAATTAAATGAACAGATGAATGTTTCAATACATAATTTTACTTCTTGTTAATGGTAAATGTGAAGTCTTAAATTGATGCATGTAATTCTGACCCTGTAGTTATTATTACAGTTGATTAACTCCTTACTGCAAGTCATGATCTTTCTTAAGTCTCTCTGGATATGATTGAATGATTTTGTGTTTTACACTACCACTGCTAAAATGTTTGAGGTGAAACAGAAGTCAACCCCATCTGTATTTCAGGGAATAATGAAATAAATACATTGCACTTCTCTGCACTTGACCTTGTTTATAGGTTTATATCCTGCAAAGGGAGACTGGTCTTCCGTGACCTTTACAGAACCAGAGAGCACTGGGAAAGCAATAAAGAGACCGGTCCTAGTCAGCCAAAAGGAAATCAAAGGAGGATCTGAATGGGAAAACTGATTTAATCTCATCAGCCTCTGTAARCTCATGGGTCCTTTATGAGCTCATGAACCTTTCTCTTATTCTGTAAAAATGAGTGACATTTCTGTAAGGAAGCTCTACCTCCGTACACTGTCTGCTTGCAAAAGGCAGTAGGAAAACTGAGTTGGCACTCTTGTGACTCACCTTGTTGGCAGTTGCAGGTTCATACCCTTCATGACTGCCAACAGGGAACAATACTACGTAAAAGCTCTATGATGTGAGTTGTTCTTTTCCACCTTTCATTTTGCCTTTCTTTCCTGTGTGTGCTTCATGGTCCAAGTTCATTAGCTTCTAATAGGAAACTCTCTTATTATAAATTCTTTCAAAACTGCAATGCAGTCAAATAGATGCCAAATCTCCTCCTACATTTTGGGCACATCTTAAGCTGCCAACAAAGTGCTCTTGTTTTGGTGTTCTGTGGTCTGCTCAACTCTTCCACATGAATAATTCCAGATCTTAAATGAATTTTCTTAATAAACATCTAGATCTTGGCCTCCGTCTCTCACAGTTTGCTTTTGGGACTTTTTTTTAAACCTTTCACCATCCCTTCCATTGGGATATCAACTCTCTCCAAATACCTGCAACCTACTGCTATAGCAGTGGTTCCAATTCTTGAGCATTCTTTTTGCTAGGACTGTGTATGAGCTAAAAGTCTAAGTTCAGTGTTACAGCAGTAGTCTTGAACTCCAGAGCGCCACGTGTTGTGTCTCGGGTTTTAAGCAGGAGACACCCTTCTACCTGTTGCCTTGTGCTCCCCACTGTGTGGCTTCTGGTGCACTACCTCTGCCCCTTCTTGCTCTGGGTCTCCGTAAGCTAGATGAAGGTCATTAACAACAGATCTGTTATGCACCAACCAAGTGAGGCTGGTTCAGGGAGCCTGAAGCAAAGAAGAGAAAGCTGAAAGAATATTTTAAAGAAAGCCATACTCCCTAAAAGTAGCTTAACACTGTGAACCCAGACCTAGATATGATACATAAACTCATATGATACACAAAATCAGTATACGGTCTTTCTGCAACAACACATTCATGCCAAGAGTTGAAACTCAAGTCTCATAGATTACTTACTCTTCCAGCGGTTCAAGAAACATTGACTTCTCTTCAGTCCTATAAAAGGAACTGTAGTACATTTAACTCCATGAGAAATGCATCAGTGCTTCTGTCATTCTTTATGAGACTAATTTAATGTCTTTTGTATGGGGTTAACYCATCCTTTCTCCACAAGAAGCTATTGTGTTTGAAATAGGGAACTCCTTGCTGAACTCATATGCAAAATGGAAGTACACAGAAGGTGGAAACAGGAGCAGGCTGCCCAGAAGCGATATAGGAACATTGCCTGAGCATGCAGGGGAGGTGGCATGCACCTGTGGGAGGTGGACAATGTCACCACAAGGCTGCTGCCTATCACCTTTCAGAAGTTATCACAATCAGGGAAGTTCCCAATGACTGAAACAAAACAACTGCTATGACCATCTCCAAGAAGAACAAAAGATAAGATCCAGGTCAGCTTCACCACAGTTCCTGGGAAGGCCATGGAACAAACCCTTCCCAAAGCCATTTTAGCTACATGAAGGACAAGATTATTGTGAATGGCTAGCATGGATTCAGTGAGGGCATATCATGCCTGGCTAACCTTATGCCTTCTGCAATGAGATGAATGGTTCTGTGAATAATGGAAACAGTAGATATTGTACACCTTGAGTTTAGCAAGGCCATGGTCTTCCATAGTGTCCCTATAGTCAAAGTGATGAATGTGGATAAGTGGACAATAAGGTGGGTAGAAAATTGGCTGAACTGTCAGGCTCAAAGGGTGTTCATCGGTGTCACAAAATTCAGCTGGTGCCCTGTTATGAGTGGCACCCCTCAGGGATAAATACGAGGGCCAACAATGTTTAATGTCTTTATTAATGACCTGCATAATTTTTCAAGTCTACAAATGACACTAAAATGGGGGGGAGAAGGGGGAGGAGGAGGGGGTCTGATATGCTGGAAGCAGGACTGCTATTTAAAGGGTCCTCCATAAGGACCAATTTTGCTTAGTCAAAATACACCAAGGTCCTTAGTTTTTAGTTTTCTAAAGCATTTTGGCTGAGTCATGATTTTCCAAAAGCAGCTTTCCAAGGAAGGGAAATGTGAGGATTTTATAGAGAACAGCAACATGGGAAAATAGCACTGCAGTTTGGCAAAAGCTGATTCTAAAATAAGCAGGAGAGAAGTTGATCCAGTTGTAATCCCCAAGGAGCTGTACCAGCAAGTACTGATTTGGCCCTAGGAGCAAAGAAACTATCCTCTTCCTTCTCTTCTTCTCTTGCACGCGTCTCTTACTATTTTTTCTCCACCTGATGATGAGGGGGAGGAGAGAGGAGAGCAATAGTTATCAAGACTCCTTAATCCTGAATCTCAGGGGAATTGCCTCACCTTATTTTATCCCATTCCCTATTCTTTTTCTTAGTCTCTATTAAGAAGAATCTCTTAGATTTAAAACCAACAAAATCTCAACTGAAAAACACGCAGAAAGATGTGACCTACTATTAAGGCTAATACCCACTGTTCCTGAGCTAATTGGGGGTGAGAAGACAACCTATTTGGCTACGTTTATAATTTTATGTATGGTATCAGCTTTGCTTGGTTCCAGTTACATTTAATTATTTCCGTGTTAATTTATTAATAATGCAGAAGAAACTTTTAACAACTTTTCCTTTACAATTGAAGCTTTAAACCAGAAGAAAACATAGGTGCTTTGATCTGGGGACTGTGTATCCATCACTGTGGTAGGAGAAGAATACCTGATCCATTACAGGATACTTACGCAGATATGAAACGGTACCATTTGCAGCACAGTTTTAGTACATGAATTATTTTGAGTCAATTATTATTTACTCTTGGAATTTAATGCTCAGCTGAAGGCTCTGAAGGCAGCCCCTGGAGAACTGCTGCCTCTACTCTACTCGCTTGGTGCTTGCCTATGTTTAATATAATCAGCTTGTAGCATACACTGTGGCAAAAACAGCAGTAAAGGATTCATGACATGTAGTTGGGCAAAATTCCAGCCATGCTTAATGTCAGCAAAGTGGTGTATTTGGAGATCAGCACAGTCCCTGGGTATAGACGACAAAGTCAACAAGTGATTAGGAGGATAAACGTGCAAGGTCTGGGAGGAAAAATTTCTAGATGAGAAAATAATACATCTGTGGGGGAAGGAAAGTTACAGAGACTCTCTCTGAACTGATGACAGTCTTTGATTTAGGATGGACATTATAATTTAAGAAATATCAGCCAAAATCAGATTGTAAGCAAGACCCCAAGGGACAGCATGGGGTGACTGCATCTCCTAGGCAGCAGATGTAATTAGCGTCATCCTGGCCAAAGCCTGTAGGTAGGCACACACCTCCCAGGACTGTGTCAGCAGTGGGTGCATCAGCACGATGCTCATAGCAGCTAGACTGAATGCAGTGAGCCTCTAGACCCACTTACAGATCTGGTTCTCATGAACCTGTACAAAATGGTACATAGTAAGAAATTATTGAACTCCTGGAGGTAGTAACTCCAGGGCTGTGTAGCCGCTTTAACACTCTCTTCAGAGTTGTGACTACATGTTGCAATGCAACCTTCAGTTCTGTATGTGTATGTACTTGGAGAATGTTAAACACATTAAAAACATTTGTAGCAGCGTTTGTCCTGTGTTGTACTTTTTCACTTACATCAATTTTGCAGTTGTGGCATGGTAGTGATTGAGGAATCTGACTTGCTCTATCCTCACGACCTAAACAGAAATTCAGTTACTCTTGTAAGTCAGGTTCTCTGTGGTGTGGGCACTTAAAGCCCTCATTTAATTCACTAAGAAAAAAAATATGCTTATTATCTATCAGAATTTGGCCCTCTTATTGATTGTCTACCCTTTTGCATTTGATTTTCTAATATTTTTCTTACTGCATATTTGAACACTAAAGGATATTTTAATACCACTCTGAAACATAATTTATGGAGTTAAAATTAAGACCCTGATTTATTGTGCAAAACTTATGCAGTGGTGAACCTGAAGTACTTTCTATTTTAATGATTTCTTTTTATTCCAGTGATACTTAGTCCAAATCACTAAATTCCTCCTCTTGGTTATTAGAAGCTTCACTCCTAATAGTTCCCCAAAACTGATAGAATCTAGCAATATTCAATTGCATTCTACTTAATTTAGTGAGTGGAATATTTGTTTCCTTATGTGAACACGTTTTGTGGCAGAATATGCTCGTGTTTCTGTGGTGACTGAGCTTGATGATTCTTTCAGGTCAGGTATTTTTGCACTTGTATCATCTTTTCAGAGATACGTGCTCCATGCACCTTGCTCCTTTTCTAATAATAATAATAATAATAAGCACTCTAATAACCAGTGCTTACAGTGGCATGAAAAGTGGTGTCAGGGTTGGTGCCAAAGCTGCTGTGGCTTGGAAGCTTCCACATCACACCTGCATGATGTTGCTTCTGACTGAAAAACCTCTCTGAGAGCCAGGAGCTGCTGCCACGTTCCCAGCAGCACACAATTAACCCATGGGGAGTTACTGCTGCAAGCTGCAATCCAGACCGCGCATTTCCAGTAGAGCTGACTCATTCTGAAGACAATGAGATAATTCATCGTTTCATAGGACGAGATTCCCTCTCCAGTGCTATCCTCAGTTTAAGAAGTAGGAAGCTGACTGTGATGCTGTAAGTGCCGAGCTGTGGTTGGGAGCACTTGCTACATCTGCGTTCAAAAAGGAACGAACCATTTTTTAGAGCGCAGCGCTGTTGTCCTGCAAAACAAAGCGTGAGGAAAAGCAAAGAACCGGGAACAGACCCGATGCGAAGGAAGTCACAGTAGGCAGGGCACTGCAAAGACAGGTGGAGCAGAATGGACAATGGCAGGCCACTGGGAGTTAAATTAAAGAGCAGGGGGAGGAAGAAGAAGGGAGGGATGCTCAAAAGCTAGTTAGACAGATGGAGAGTGTAAGTCAGCAGGGAATCTTCCTGGGAAATGCAAGCACCCTTGCAGGAGAAACAAGAGAGCAGGGCTGACATGTAAAATATGTTAGTCACCATCCCGTTTCCACAGATCTCTATTATTCTATTTTTTAAGGATTTGGCCAAACCTGCAAGGACATTAAGCAAACTGAGAACAGTTCTTAGGATAAACATTGAGCTCAGAGATTAGAAAAATCAGTATTGACAGTGGCTGTGCTTCCCACACTCTCCAATATGCCACGTTATCTGTTCTCCCTCCCACCCCTCAGCCTTTAAACCTACTTCAACACTATCATATCATAATGGGTTGCATTATATCAGAACAAGGAATACATGAAGACTTCAGGCTTTTGGCTTTTGTGGGGTTTTTTGTATCTTTCTTTAATAAGCCTCTCCTCGTTGCTTGAAAATGTCATTCTAGCCAAAGATCTTCTATAATTAAAGAGCAAAACTGTCCAACTAATTAGAAGTTTTCTCTTGCCCTGAGCATAGCTCTGGGCATAGAAACAGGGAGTTTAAGGCAAACTGCACAGCAGTAGGAGTAATTGAATTATTTAAAATGAATGTCTACTTTCTAAACCATGTTCATGGAAAAAAAATAAACAGCAAGATCAGGAACAATGGAAAAACGGTAGGGGATTTTCCATAGGAAAATAATCAAAACAAAAGTTACAAAAATCCTCTCTAAATTGCATTGAAACAGTGGGATTTTGTGAAAGCCACTGACTGTCAGGCCCCTAGGGCTTCTGGCCTTGATTATGCAATTGCTGCACTCTCAGGACTGGCTGCCAGCAGTGGCTTTCATATGAATTTCCTAAAGAAAATACTAAAATAAAAAGACACGTTTAGGTGCTTTTCATTCAGAAGACACTGCCTGCGGTAGAAACCCTTGGGTTTGTTCTCACTTTCTGATGATGGAGGGAGAGAAGAGACTTGTCTAATTAGGTACCTCTCATCCAAGATTCCCTCTTGCAAATCTCCCATCTCTGATAATGAGGTGTTCCTGCTCCCTCTGCAGGGGCTAAGCAGGCTGCAGTCATAAACCAGCCAGCTTTTGCATGCCTGAGAACCAGGTGAAGGCACAACCCTGACCATAATTGTCCTCTCATTAGTGCAGCATTGAAAAATTTGCTCAGCTGAATGTTTGGGGAAGTATTATTTGGGGTCTTTTATAACTGCCTTTCTCACTGTTTTTTGCAGTGTGATAGCGGCAAAAACATAAGTTAGTTTATTTTGTGCTCGTGCTGATTGCATTTTCTGTTTTGCTAGGCTTGTTTTCAGGGTATGGGATGGTATGGCATCCTTAGGGACTAGCGACTTACCTTCTTTCACTGGTGGAACATTAGTGCTATCAATGCTGCTTGGTAGAAAGGAGACAGTTAAATGTGACAGAACAAAAGAGAAGCAATATATACGCACGCCTGGGCTGGCTGCAGCAAAAGTTCCGTATAGCAAAGTTTCCTTTGAACAAAACTCTGCCTAGTGTGCAAAGTCCTGGACTGCACCCATGCATTTCAATAGAGTTTCATTCCTTTAATGAAGCTGCACTTCACTTATTTACCTTAAAATACTTATGTGGCTGTCACCCAAGTGTTTGAAATAGAGATAACAACTACTCCCCTTTCTTCTTCCTTCGAGACAGGAGAAATGGCTTGATTAATTTATTACAGGTTTTTGTTTGCTTTATGTTTGTGTGGATGACTGGGCACAATGTGCTGGAGACTGAGTGGGAATAAATTATCAAAGGAGAGCTGTAGCAGCGTTGAAAAAAGGGAGATCTGTGAATGTTCATTTCACCTGAGGGTGCTTTCCATAACCTGAAGTCCTTCTCCTAGTGAGTTCTGTTAATAATAGGATGTATTGCTGCATTTGCTAACAATTTTGAATTTTCAGGCTGTCTGGCTTCCTGTCTATATTTTGTTTGCGACCATCAATTCTGGCACCCATCACACATATTTTATTAGTTTATACTCTTCCTCATAGCGATCATCACAATTCTTTGTCACTTGAATTCTTTGAGCAACATACTCATCACCACATACATATTCTCAGACTTTGCATGAAAAAAGACTTACAGTTAAATTCTTATTTGCTGTGATGTAAATATAGTATTCTTGGAACACAGGCTAAAAAGGTATCCTTTCTTGTAACTCCTCAGCAGCGACAAGTGGAAGAGGAAATTTATTTCTTACTCGCCTCTGTGGGAAAGGAAGATGAGGCTTCCATTAGAGATTGAAAAGATGCCCATCTCCTAAGGGAGCTTTTAGCTGGAAAAGAGAGATTTGAAACTGGTCTTTAAATGATGCTCCACAATTATTTGGGCCCAAAGTGGTGGAATTTTGTCAATAAACTCAGTGAAAACTTCAGCCTTGGCTTTGAAGAAAATCTCTTCATCCTAAGATAATAAATCCCTTTACAGTGGTGAACAAGCTGTAAGCTTCACCTCCAGGGTGAAGAGAAGTGTAAACTGGCCAGAGAGGCCTTTCCTTATCACACTGGGATTGCAGTGATGGGGAGGGGGGGGAGCACCACGACAAACCACTCCGCTGCAAGGGGGCCTTAACTGCACACTGAAAATGATGTGAACGCACGTTCTTGGCATCCCTGATGCCTCTTTGGAGTGCTGTATGCACGTACAGTTATCAGCCAACTGTGCACAAGCATCATGAGAGACAAAAATCCTGGTCTGGCACCAGGTAGAGCCTGGAAGCAACTCTGTTAAAAACACTGTTGAAATTTAATGCCTTTGTCTCTTGGGGTTTTAAAAAACACTTTAATGTCCCGAACTGCATTCACCTAAATGTCTGCACACACATTTCACTGGTGCAAGATTTTAATTGTTTTAATATTTTCCTAAAAGCTGAGGCAGAGAGAGGAACTGGTAACTGCTCAGTGAACTCTCTTGCCTGCTTTCTAAGGTAGCAAAGATGACTGATTAGTATGAAATGAAATTGTGCAACCATATTAAAACCTAGAGATTTTGTAGGCTGCCTTATCTTTGTATTACCCTTCAAATTAGCTTGTGATTTCCTTTAGTTCTTTCCTGAGCCGTCAATGGGTTTGTGTTCACCCTTGCTGATTATTTTTTCAACGGTTCTTGCCCCGCTCCAATAGAATACATAGTATAAACAAACACTGTAAAGTTTAAAAAAGTGCAAGACTAAGAAAACAAGCAACCAACGAGTTAATTTGGAAGGAGGAGGCAGAAAACAGTAAGAATTTAAAACAGGAAGGAAAGAGAAATTAAAAACAGACTTTATTGCTAAATTTATGTAAGTATACAACACCCCTGACAGAAATGGATTTTTATTTTGAGGCAAACAAACCCTCAGACTATGGCCAAAAAAAAAAAGTTAGTAATTTTATATGACCAACTGGAGATACCAGGTAAGGATGGAAGTTTTCAGGAACAAGTGGCTAGAACCTTCTGAAAGATTCAAATTTGATATCTAGGTATTTAAACACTCAGTAGTTCTGAAAATTTCAGACCATATTTGTATGATAGGGTATTATTATTATTCTTGTCTATGGGCTATARGTGGATTGGGGAAAACTGTTTTGGGACACATAAGAGTCTCTGTTTTCCACAGTCAGCCTTTCGGAGCTCAGAGACATACCCCAAAATTCAGGATGCTCGTTCAAACGGCCATGTAAATTTTCAGTTCATCTA
This sequence comes from Phoebastria nigripes, assembly GCA_035582835.1. Lineage (NCBI taxonomy): Eukaryota > Metazoa > Chordata > Aves > Procellariiformes > Diomedeidae > Phoebastria > Phoebastria nigripes. The sequence goes on from JAYKAV010003282.1 coordinate 108,495, forward strand.
TCTCAAAGGATTGGAGATCTGCATTAACTGTGCATTTGAACCCCTTTGGGGAGAATCTAGCCACTTAATTTCTGATACATTTATTCTTTCCCTTGAGGAGTCAAAAGAGATCTATAGATCTTTTGGGGAAATGGCTGGCTTTATAAATTATTGAGGCATAACTGCAATAATTAGCTGGCTTTTGTCAGCATCTGACTCCATATATAGCAGAGCTGCTAATCTCTTACTGTTTTTCAGTGCTTTTGTCTCCTTAGTAGATTATATCTGTATGATTGGTTTTGATCACTTTGTAATGAATATTGTATCACAGTGTGCTAAGTAGACTAGTATCAACATGTTAGTTACTTCTTTAGGATTAAATTGTACGTGGGTAGTTTTAAAAGATATTTGCATTGACTGGAAAAATCCAGTGTTTTCCAAACAATTAGATTCTGCAGATTAGGACAGTCTTTGATTGTACGGGATATTACTCTGATGTTACTGGGCATAGTAAGTCCATGTGAAGCTGTTTTGGATCTAAATTGGCTCACAAAGGCAATTCATCATTGTCTCCACCCTGAGGTGTATACATCCATCGTGTGTTTCAGGGGATGGCAGCAAGTATTTTAATCCTGCTTTACAGATTTAAAAACTCAACAATGAGAACTGAACAGGTTTATCAGACATCAGAGCGCAGGCCAAGTGAAGCAAGAAATGTAGCTATAGGATACTCTGATGTCCTAACCATTAGAAGTATGTGGCCTTCCTAGAAAAGTTGGGTAAAGATGGATCTGCATTTTATTTAATTATCCAAACCCAGCTTTTGAGAACTTCTAGCTGAGAAATTAATCCGATTTATTTCAGCATGCTAATACTTGCAAGTGTCTCAGGTGTAACTCACTACACCCACCCTCCTGGCTTTTCTCCATTGCTCTTTGTGCTTATGCAGTGTTAGTTTGGGTTGGCTTATAAAACCTCCTAGGGCATGTACAATTTCTCTTCTGTGGCAGATGGTGCTAGGTTTGCAAGTTGCAGGGCCGATGCTGCAAAGTGATGATCTTCTGAGCATGGCCTCGTAACGTTTCAGTAGTTTGCTTCTCCAGTCACCATGCCTCAACAGGCCATAGAAAATAGCTTTGGGCAACCTGTTGGCCAACCTACACGCTCTGAAATATGGCAGAGGGTAGAAAGTCAAACGTCAGATATAATGTCCTGTAGCGCCCTGATGCATCTGACTATTTATATATAGATGAGGCTCATGAAACATCAGTTAACGTGTGCTGAACTGAGCCCACAACTTCTGTATCTGGTTTAGATGCTCTTCTACAGAGTTGAACAGACATCGAATCCCAAATGACAGAGCCGTTTTTGTCATCACCGTCCAAACCATTCTTTCAACGCAGAAAGCCTGTGAAATGAATCAAAATGCTGCACTCAAACCTTTGAAACCATTTCACGCACAGAGCATTGCTCTGCTTAACACATTTCAAACTACAGTAACTGCTAATAAGATAAAAAGCAGTGACAGATCAGAGAATATCACCTTCAACAATCATGCATGACTTACCATGGCAAACACATCCTCGCTGAGGAAGGAGAGTGCTCAGTGTCCGTTTCGGGCCTCCTGCTGCAGCTTTTTATGCTTTTTATTTTTATCCCATTTGTCAAAATAACAGCCCTTTATCAGTGCTGATTGCAGAGATTTTGACTCCTCGCTGGGTTCCCCCTCTGCTCCATAAGGGTTTCCTAATTGAATATTTCCCCTGTGAATAGAAAAGCTTTGAATAAGAACAGGAAAAAAATTATTAACAGTCTTGAAACCTCCCCCGACTCTTCCACCCCAGTCCTGCACACAAGCTCCTTTTCTCTCCCCAAAGTGCAGAATATTCTTCTTTCTGTGAGCAGCCTCAGCTCTTTTTCTGAAGCTAATCACATTTATTATATGCTGAACATTGTAAATGAACTGCAGTAAGATCCTAACATGAGGAGGAGGGGAAGGAGAGAGACAGATTCATTCAAAATAAGTTATAAAAGGTGTCTGGTTTGGTTAGAGTCATCGGTGCCTCATTTCTCACACTTGTGAGTCAAAAGCAAGGAACCGTTTACCGCCTGCATTGAGACCTTGCATTAGCAATTTCTGCCCATGTCTTGGTGGATGGCATAGGACTTTGAATTCATCGAAGGATGAATTGTAAACTCTCTTTTCTGGCACTGTTATTCCTATTAAAGCAACAGCAGGCTGCATGCTGTGGTTCGCTTGAGGAAGGACCAAAAACTTGTGTTTCAGTTCTCGATGTGTGCGGGAGCTGGCGCTTTGGATTGAGACAGGAGGAGGACTTTATCTGCCAAGTTCTTACCCTGACCATGACAGCTACTGCAAATGCTCACGTTTCCTCCTTTCTCATCAGAAGCTGCTGCTCAGGTGTCCTCGCTGCGTCCCTCAGCAGAGAAGGCATGAAAAGCTGCAGCTTCAAAGCCAGCTATGCAGAGTTGAACCTGCCTGGCTTGTCTGTGAAAAAAACAAATAAAAAATGTCAATGAGGCTGTTGTGCACACCTGGCTTCTTCAAAGCAAGGCAGACTTTTCTAGAAAAGGGAGGCTCTGCTGCATTGTTCCCTGGGATTTCTCAGCTAAGTGTTTACCAAGTTTCAGAAAGCTCCCTACCCCTCTGCACACTAAATAAATAAATAAATAAATAGTAAAATGGATGGGGAGGATGTATGAAAAAGGAGGGAATCAGAGAGGATAGATAAGCAAGGGAAGGACTTAACAGGGCTGAAGAGATATTATTCTCTCTACAGCCCTGCTTCTTCAGCTTCTATGCCATCATGAATTTATTTTTTCTTCTTTTTTAAAGGGGGCTTTGTTCTTCAGATGTTTGTGGAAACAGTCCCACAAAGATATTCCTTGTAATCTTTCAATAGCGTCAGCTCACAATAATGAGAAAACCTAAGGTTTTCCCACTCTCCAACTTAGGCCAGTTATATCCCATCAAGGGAGGGCTCCTGCTGTCCCACCTCCGGAGGTATACATCCTTTAGCGCTTTTTCCCATATCATTTCCCCACTGTATGAAGCAAGTTGGTGAATCCATTTATCTGTTATCCAGCTGCATGTGCAGCAAGAAGATTGTGGCTGGGAGTTATCTCTCCCAGTGAGATGAGCAAAAGGGCACCCCTCAGTACCCATCTTCAAAAATCATCTGTTCTATCAAGTGACCTGCTGTTGAATTTCAGCTTTGAAGCAAAACAATCTTGAGAGGAATGCCTGTTAGGGATAGTTAACTGGACTCTAGTAGTCCCCGTAGCTCATTAACACGGGGTTAATTACATTCTAATTCCTTGTACAAGCTGGCTGAAAAAAGCAGATTTCAGCAAGTTTTGCCATGTGTGTACATTGGTCTGCAAAGCCAACGCTGGCGCAACAGAAAGGGAAGACCCAGAGAGAGCTGAATCTGCAGCAGAGCAGGCTCAGGTGTTTTCAGGYGGTTAGACAATACAGGATTTTTGTGGCAGGACGGATTCGGCCATCACCTGAGGAGGAGGATGGGCTGGGAGAGATGACCAAGGTGGGGGGGTCCTATGGCACCAGGCTGAAAATGCTCTGGACAGTCAGGTTTGGGGGAACTCATGAGCAGCTGAGTCTGCTGCCTCTCCTGTCAACATGAGGGTAGGAGACAGGTTGCGATCGCTGCTGGGAAGCACTGGAGGGAGCCTGCCGTCTTACTCCCCAGCTCTGCTTCTGTCCCTTATCTGAGCAAAGCAGCGGTGGCTCTGGCTTTGTAGGGTGCATGAGCAACGAGGAGAACAAGGTCCAGGACATTTAGCTGCTCCTGAGAGCTTGCTGCCAGTTTTGATTGTGCCTGGAAACAGCCCTGGTTGCAGGCAAGAAAAAGTAAATCATTCTTTTGTAAAGATTGATACAGCTAGGTACAGAGACTAAAGGTGGGACCAGAGCTTTGAATTCCCCCAGGTGCTCTTTAGAGTAGCGTGCCACTTCTTATGAGGCCCCACAAGACACGTGGAAGAGTATAGCAAATGTGCTTTGCACTGTGTAATCACGTATGTTGAGTAGCAGAGAAATGATTAAAGGCCATAGCAGAAGGACGCGTAGTGCTACATCGCTGTGGTTCTTCTGGCTGTTCAGAAGTTGCCCAGTAAGTGCAGCATGAGGGAGCGAGCTATTAATAGTTCTGCTCATCATGGCTGCACAGTGAAACAGCATAATCCTAGCACAAGGGAATATGTGAGCCATGAACTGTAAAGCAAAAACTTCAGGCACAGAGGACAGCCTCAAAACTATGTAATAATTAACAAAAGAGGGAAAGAATATGTTTAATAAGGGCTATTCGTGAAGCTGCAGAAGAACGCCTCTGCATTAAATAAAATTTAAATGAAGCCTTGTACCTGAGCCAGAGAGCAGAGTGTCCCAGCTCACTCTCACAAACTCTATAAATGTTTTTGTAACAGGTCAATTAAAGTGTTCGGCATACAGGTGCCTAATAAATATTATATGTGCTGGAACATGTTCATCTCATTTTGATACACATCCATGTCTTCATTAAGGTTCATGTGTGCCTCTACAGTTATGAACTAACTCTACAAGTCATATGCTTTTAGAAATTGTTGGCAGAAGACTGCAGGCCTGCATTTCTATCAAAAGCATTGATAGAAAATGCGTATACGTTCAGTTTGACAGTATCCTCAGATAGTTAGTAATTTCCAATGAAGTCTGTGATAAAATAGTATATTTCCATTATTTGTACATGCCAAAGACTTACATAAATACACATCTAATTTTACTGCATAAAGTGCATGCACGGTTTCCTGAAATTACCAATGCTATGATCATGACTCTCAGGCAAGAAGAAGAAAACCCTATTAGTGCATTCCCACAGAGAAAAAGAGTATGTTTTGGAATAACTGAAGGCCCTGAAGATAATATATGTAGGACATAATATTTGAGTAAATATCATAATATTTGTATGTGAGGATTATGCAGTATATTTATGAAGAAACCTCCTCTGTTAAATGCTTATACCTTGATTAAATCCTGTAAAAATGCTAAGTATACTTCCAGGCATATTTCTATTACCACTTTACAACATTTGGATCACTTGTATTCAGAAGGTATGCAAATGGCTTCAGCTGGGTCATCCTTTAGCTGGTATTTCTAACAAATATAATGCCATGGGGCATTCCTCTTGTCAGAACACATTTATTTTATTATCTAGATTATTATGGCTGTATTTTTTCCTCACATGTTCTACCTTGATGATATGCTGAAGTCTCAGATTTTCAGCAAACACTTACGATGCAATTACTTTAAATATAATATGTTTCGATATATAGTGTCTTTTATCCCCAATTTTCACAGACCTTTAAAATTATTAAGTTTCTATCAAAACTACCGAAGCAAACAAATTGGTTATGGCCCTTCTACATAGGTGGAACTATCATTGATATTGGGCCAAAATATTGTCTTAAATGTTAAAAACATGTACAATAAAGCATGCAAATGCTCACACACAAAGTTTAGATAAGATAGAATGTAGGCTACTTATTTCAATATTTCCATTTAATTAAGAATAACAATTGCAATTTATAGGATATGTTATTGTTGAAGAATTTGTTTTAATTCAAGGTGTGGAACAAAAAGAAAAAGCAATTTATACTTTAAAAATGAGGAGTTGAATGTGAGCTCTCGCCCCCTAAAATGTCTTATTAATCAAGTCCTAGTGCCACTTCTATTACTGCTTTAACATGAACAGTCACTGGGAAAAAGAAATAAGAAGGTATTTGAAATCATGTCCCCCACATCCTAGCTGACTGGCTTTTCAGCTGCTAGGCTAATAACTCATTTCTAATAGCTCTCATTTGTTTCACATTCTCTCAGCTTTCTATTAAGGCTTTATCAAAATTGTTATTTTTATTTTTATTTTTTATTTTAATTCACTCTCTTCTCTCTCCAAATACATAAACATTAAAGTTTGAAAAATAGCCTGGCTAGGAAGGAAATATATCTGTAGTACAGAGTGCAAAAACTGTCTTGGGTAAGGTTTATCAGAGGAGAAAGCACAGGATTATGAAAGAATAAAAATTAAGATATACCAGAAGCAGGGTTTTTCTGAGTCACCGTGCTCCTGTAGAAATAGCTTATTTGCAATGAACAGGAAAAGAGAAGTAAGTAAATAATACCAAATTCACCTAAACCTTGTGTCAATAATTTCATTAATAATGTGATTAATATGCTTTAACTTTTGACCTGATTTTAAAAATGACCATCAAATAATTAATTAGTCCTTCAATGATGAATAATAGGCAGGATTAGCCAAATCTGCCTGGATGAAAATCTGGGCAGCCTAACTCCAGGTGAGGTCCTGTCAGTAGAGGTGTTGTAGATGTCAGCATGGGAGATGCCCCAACTGGGCACCAAACAACCTCTACTCTAATAGAGCCCTTGAGCTTAAAACCAGATTAGGGTGGTTTTGGTCTCCTATTTGGCAAATGTAGTATAGGCATATACTTAAATGTTGTAATTTTATGGCTATTTTATCAGTTTGCTACAGGCAGTATGAAAATATTGGAAAAAACAAAGCCTGCAATATTAGAGCCAAATAAAAGTTTCAGAAATGGATCCTGAGTGTCTGGATCTCTATTTCCATCTAACCATGATTGCAAAGCATAAAGGCTATGCCAGTGGTACTACAAGAAGTCTACGTATCTAGAGAATCCAGTCTCTGGTCTCTGCTAGCCATAAAACATTCCCATAGGCAAGAAGAATTATTTTGAATATGCCATGGATTTTTTTTCATGTTAATAATACTGCAGTCCTTTAACTTCTTAAACACCTCATGGCATTTGGTTGAGAAGAGGCTCAGAGGAGGACAAATGAGGATGTGACTGTATAGGGCAGCACTCCCCCATCGTGGGGGGTGCTCGTGTCCGCCAGCATCTGGCTTTGTGCAGCTGCCACCCTCCCTGTGTGCCATGGCACTGCCTCGTGGGCATGGCCCCCCAGGGACCGACAGCGGGAGAGGGGCTGGCACCGATTGGAGAGGAGCAGGGCATCTGGCAAATCCCTTCCATTTTCTTTCCATGGCATAGGATGTTTTCCAGCAGAAAGCATTCTCCAGAGGAGCACACAAGCACCAAACATTCCCCTGTTAGCAAAAAAGAAAAAAAAAGTTTTCATGAATTGTTTCAGTAGTGTAGATGTAGTAATCCCTGTAGTTTAGACAGATATCAGTCCTTCCCACACTTTATGTACTATCTTTGCTTAAAAAAAAAAAAAAAAAGCAAGCCGTGAAATAAAGTGATGAGCTATTGAGCTTGAGCCAATCCCTTTAAGCGGGGCTTGTTGCTATGTGATGTTAGTCAACAAGGGAAGAACAACCACAGAGCTGCTTTAATTACTTGAACTATTCACCTAAAACTCCAGATAAATTGACTCTCCAAAGAGGAGAAAATCACTGTTTTCTCTGCTACTGGAAAGGGAAATGCTGAGCTTAAAAAACAAAATAAAAAGCTTCATTTGCCTGAGGTTTCTACCCAGAATTCCTCCCATGACAGTTGGATAAGGGAAGTGAATATATAAGATGCACAAAAAAGGGATCCCATTTTTCGCAGGAAAGGTACTGCCAGCAGCACCTCCTGCACTCCAGCCTCGGTCTTCTATCACTAGGGGAGAAATGACATGAAGCTGGCGCCTCTGTGTGACAACATGCAATACCACTGTCTTTTTGTCCCATCACTCAGGGACAGTCTTCCCTACTTGCCTGCTAAAGAAAGTTGAAATCATGAGAGCTGGACTAGCCTTTTCCCAAGGGACTGGAGACAGTTTTGCCTGAAGGCACCTGAGATTTGGAGAACAGACTACTGTGGTCCTGGAGAACTGCTAGAGGCCAGTGGGATGCACTGCTTAGTTGCTTAGAGGTAAGAAATCAGTCCAAAGGTCTCTGCTCTGCCTTTTAACAGTAACCCCCTATGGACCTCTCTTTCTGTGCTTGAGTTCATACCTTTCTTACCCACAGATAGGTCACACTACATTTTTGCAACTCCTTTATACTAATGCAGTAAACTTTGTAGAACAACTCTCCTTTTCTGAGTAGCTGTGCAGCAGTTACCTGTCGATGGAGACATGTCAGCAGACTTCATCAGGCAACGCAAGAGAGAAATGATATGGCAAGGACACATTTACTTACTGAAAGCCAAACTGCAAAGGGGGAAGAAGTTGTTAATTGCTGCTAAAGTTGCTTCTGGTAAGTGGTTTGTTTTATTTTTCATATAACTAGTTACTGTGTTTCTGCAAGTTGAGGCTGCACCTTCCAAAATAGATTATTCCTGGATACTCTAGAAACTACTCAGGAATTAATTTCAAAGAAATAACAAGATGCGGAGAGCTGAAGTCTATTGTCACTGTGAAATCCTATTTTTCTGTAATATTAATCAACATGGCTCAGCCTTTGGGTATAAATTTTTCAGTTTACTTTTTCAGTCAGAAGGTGCTAGAAAACAGGCATCCCATTTTGGAAATATTTAAAGTACAACACACAAGACAGACAAAGTCAAAATCAAATTGCAATGGATTCTGAAACTGGGGCTAAGGGGTTATGCAAGACAAACTACTGAAGCCTACGCAAGCCCCTTTGGCCCAAAGAGGCTGCCAGATAGTCTCCTAGGCTGTCAAATAAAGCTGGAAAGAAAGTTGTGTTGTTGACTTTTCAAGTTGATTGCTGTGAGAAGGGAAGGCAATTTTCTTGCAAACAAAACAGACACAAAAGAGAAAAAGACAGTGTGGCAAAAAGTAGGGAAGCATGTTTTTATGTTCTTGTTCTCAGGGTATGTGGCAGCTGGTCAGTCACAGATGGATGCTCTGGGCTGGCAGGTCAGCCATGACAGCTGTTGCTTTAAACCTTGGCTTGTTTCCCTGGTCTGCAGCATCATCAGGATGGGTTAATAAATCTCTTTCCTTCCGTCGTTCCTTGCAGGCTAGGCCCAAGTGAAGGGGTCGCTCTGTGCTATGGCGTTGGTGTGGCACAATGCAGCCCACTTCCAGGTCAGGAGGAATGACAAGAGAGGGGATGGGACAAGGTGGGGGTCAGTGAAGAAGGATGTAAAGCCACGGGATGATGGAGCAAGAGCTCATGCAGCTCAGAGCATCCGAGCTGGATATCCCAACAGCTGAGGCTTGTGCATAAAGATCAGAGTTATCCAGCCCTGCCAGCCTTATGCCAGTGCATCCTGCAGCAATTCATCACCTCTTTGTTTTGGTCCATAGTGTTGTGTTTCTCTTTGGGTGTGTATATATAAAGCTCCTCAGACTGTAAAGTAATGTCTGATATAAATAAAGTAATGTATACTGGAGTCACCAATTAGACCTAATTTTTCTCCTTCACTTAAAGGTCTTGATAATACCACAGTCCTTGAAAACTAATAGTTTATTGTGTTTCAATTATCCTATATTTGTCTCCTCTTTGTATTCCTTCTGTCATTAGTCATTAGAGACTATCTCATGACTACTGACTACTGCCATAGGTAATGACATATGACATATGATGAACTTTCACCAGTTTCCTACAGGTGAGCTAGCAGATTGGTGGCCTCAATTAATACCACTATCTTTTTCTATTACACACAATTGCTACTCAGAATCAACCATTTGTTCATAAGATTGCAATCACAAAAGGAAGAAATAAGAAAAATATCACTGATAGCTCTGTGTTCCTTGCCCCAGATCGTCCCAGAGACAGTTATGTACCAAACCTCTGTAAATGTCTCTTTCCTCTCCATCTTTTGAATGCTTGCAACCCTTGATCCAGCAATCGCTGCCCTGATGTCACCAGGAAGGACTGGCTAAATGATCAGCATTTTTAAGTCTCAGCTTAGGCCTTCCTAAGCCCTCAGCCCCATGATACACACCTTTGCAGTGAGGCATGCTACAGTGTGGAACGTCTGATGTGAAGCCATTGCTAAAAATACCAGCTAGCTGTGCTTCCTGGGTATGAAGTCCCATGAGGAGAAACTTCCTCCCTTGGATGCAGAGCTGTAACTTCTTTGTTGCTTGGGGACCACAAAAGCAGCTGTGAGAACCTATGGCAGGGAAGGGGAGATGTAAGACTGGGACAGCTAAATGAACGCTGTGCTCGAGGTACAAGACATGACGTCTCATACGTTGAATGCTGCTGAACAGAGTGGGGAAATATCTGTGTACCCTGAGCTCGCAGCTGCCGAGACAGAAATGTTTTATTCATCATTTCTAGCAAAGCCTGAGAGCGCATGCTGAAGAATCAGAGGAGCTCCATTGCCATCAGGAAATTCCGAAAACATTTTGGATTTTGGTGAAATCACGACCAGGAAGTCCTGAAAGAGATTTGCTTCGTAACACTGTACCAGGGGACAAAGGTAACTGTAGTGCGCTTACTTTCACCACCTAAAATGTCATCTATCTCACTGTTCTGGTAGTAATTGTTGGGGTATAGGTACAATCACAGTCAATGTTTTCTAAAACAGATTACACAGATGCCACTCTACATACATAAATAGTACTACAGCATGGCTAGTACTGAATAAAATCATAGAATCATAGAATCATAGAATCATTAAGGTTGGAAAAGACCTCTAAGATCATCGAGTCCAACCGCCAACCCAACAGCTCCACGTCCACTAAACCATGTCCCTAAGTGCCACATCTACATGTCTTTTAAATACCTCCAGGGATGGTGACTCCACCACTTCCCTGGGCAGCCTGTTCCAATGCTTAACCACTCTTTCAGTAAAGAAATTTTTCCTAATGTCCAATCTAAACCTCCCCTGGTGCAACYTGAGGCCATTTCCTCTCGTCCTATYGYTAGTTRCTTGGSAGAAGAGACCAACACCCACCTCGCTACAACCTCCTTTCAGGTAGTTGTAGAGCGCAATAAGGTCTCCCCTCAGCCTCCTCTTCTCCAGACTAAACAGTCTCAGTTCCCTCAGCCGCTCCTCACAAGACTTGTTCTCCAGACCCTTCACCAGCTTCGTTGCCCTCCTCTGGACACGCTCCAGCACCTCAATGTCCTTCTTGTAGTGAGGGGCCCAAAACTGAACACAGTATTCCAGGTGCGGCCTCACCAGTGCCGACTACAGGGGCACGATCACCTCCCTACTCCTGCTGGCCACACTATTTCTGATACAGGCCAGGATGCCATTGGCCTTCTGGGCCWCCTGGGCACACTGCTGGCTCATATTCAGCCAGCTGTCAACAAACACCCCCAGGTCCTTTTCCGACAGGCAGCTTTCCAGCCACTCTTCCCCAAGCCTGTAGCATTGCATGGGGTTCTCGTGACCCAAGTGCAGGACCCGGCACTTGGTCTTGTTAAACCTCATACAATTGGCCTTGGCCCATCGATCCAGCCTGTCCAGGTCCCTCTGCAGAGCCTTCCTACCCTCCAGCAGATCGACACTCCCGCCCAACTTGGCGTCGTCTGCAAACTTACTGAGGGAGCACTCAATCCCCTCGTCCAGATCGTTAATAAAGATATTGAACAAGACTGGCCCCAAAACAGAGCCCTGAGGGTACATCACTTGTGACCAGCCGCCAACTGGATTTAACTCCGTTCACCACAACTCTCTGGGCCCGGCCGYCCAGCCAGTTTTTTACCCAGMGRMGAGTACACCTGTCTAAGCTGTGAGCCGCCAGCTTCTCTAGGAGAATGCTGTGGGAGACAGTGTCGAAGTCCAGGTAGACCACATCCACAGCCTTTCCCTCATCCACTAGGCGGGTCACCTGGTCATAGAAGGAGATCAGGTTAGTCAAGCAGGACCTGCCTTTCATGAACCCGTGCTGGCTGGGCCTGATCCCCTGGTTGTCCTGTACGTGCCTTGTGAGCGCCCTGAAGATGACCCACTCCATAATCTTCCCCAGTACCGAGGTCAGGCTGACAGGCCTGTAGTTCCCCAGATCCTCCTTCTGGCCCTTCTTCTAGATGGGCGTCACATTGGCAAGCCTCCAGTCGTCCGGGACCTCTCCCATTAACCAGGACTGCTGATAAATGATGGAGAGTGGCTTGGCAAGCTCCTCCRCCAGCTCCCTCAGCACTCTCAGGTGGACCCCATCTGGCCCCATGGACTTGTGAGCGTCCAGGTGGCGTAGCAAGTCGTTCACTGCTTCCTCTTGGATTATTGGGGGGTTTATTCTGGTCTCCGTCCCCATCTTCCAGCTCAGGGGGCTGAATACCCTGAGGATAACTGGTCTGACTATTAAAGACTGAGGCAAAGAAGGCATTAAGTACCTCAGCCTTCTCCTCATCCTTGGTGGCAATGTTCCCCTCCCCCGCATCCAATAAACGATGGAGGTTC